>CAMZMU010000059.1:19887194-20072781 GCA_947311845.1 Poa pratensis | reverse complement strand
TTTTGGAGGCGACGTGGCCTTCTCTCGTCCAAGTATCTTCGATGGTTAGGTGCGGTCATCCGCCTTTGGGGGAAAGCAGGGTGGACAGGGCCTGACAGCCCCACCGACCACGCCCAAGGCGACATCACTGGGGCGCGTCCTTCATCTTGGCGTCCAAGTCTTCTACAATCTTCATGCACGCGGTGGCGTGCTTATCCTTGTCGTCGTACGGATGGGAACCTGGAGAGAGCCTGGCCTCCTGCCGGGTGCTCGGGCTCCCGGGTGCTCCGCCTTGTTCACCGGGTTGCAGGTGACCCCGAAGGCCACCTAGTACTTAGCCGTGGTTTGTCATTGTCGAGCTTGTCGGGTGTCCGTGGGGCAGATGGGCTGGCCCATCTGTCAGTCTTGACTTCTTGCCTTGTCCATTTTCTTGGTGGCCCAGGCGGTGGACCCACTTTGGCCGTATCAGGGGAACCTCATGTTCCACTGTTGCGACATCTCTTTTCGAATTTAGAAGGAATTCAACTAACAACACAACGTAGTTAACTCGATTCGTTAGAACAGCTTCCATTGAGTCTCTGCACATATCCTTTTCCTTTGTATTCTTGTTCGAGGACTCCCTTGTTTTCTCAATGGATTTAGCTCAGTATTGCCCTTTTTTAATTTCAGGGTTTCTCTGAATTTGGAAGTTACCACTTAGCAGGTTTCCATACCAAGACTCAATACAATCAAGTATGTTGCGTCTACCGATTTCGCCATATCCCCTTTTTACTATTCTTTGAGACAAAGATTATGTCATCCATGTTGGAGAAAAAATCTCTCGCCGAATCTTCCAACCGCGTAGACATCTTCATGAACAGGGCGCGGTGCTTTGCACGCTGCAATGGCGCCCATGAACGGATCATAGCTGTATAGATGAGACGAATTTTTTGCTGCAGCCAAAAGTCCAAATAATCATGTCAATGAATCCCTCACGGGCGTAGTTGAGGAAGGGGGAGACGAGCTTGGTCGTTCACCACTCCACGCCACCACCGTCACACGGGCGGCTGGCCGGCCGACGATGAATCGACGGCGGGTGACTTCTCGCCGGCGTGCCTCGTCCTCCTCTGACCTGACCAAATATTCAATCGGCTCATCTCGCTCCGAAACATGAATCATGTTACTGATTTACTAGCGAAGAAAGTGCTGTAAGCATATGTGTTTCGCACCTAACTCACGGTTGCTTAGTTCTGTTGAAAAATCAATGAATAGTCGATCCCATCTTCTTTGCGTGGCTAAAATGAGGAGGTGTGCACAAGGACGTGACCTTGGACTAGCTACGATCGGAAACCAACTTCCAAGGGAGGGAGGCCGGTTTCCATACGTTTTGGTTGTCTTAGCAGGGCAAGAGGCGGACTCCCCGAACTCGATCGGAGATTTGTACATGCTACATATACACAGGCACTTGGACGTGGACATACATAATATACCTATATCCTACTCGTCATACTCGTACATCAGAGAGGCTCTCTTCGTCTTTCGGTCAATGGGTGCCAACGCCAGCCGCTCGTCGCCGACGAACAGGACGACGAGCCTCGTGAGGATCTCCAATTACTCCAAGCTGGTGCGAGTGCCTCTGCTTCACCAGCAGACTCTCGACATAATCTTCTTCGGTGGTATCTCCTGGGAGGTCGCAGTGGAACCGAGGGGATTCGGCGAGGGCCTAGTGGACGGCATCCAGGTTTTGGTCGTCCCGAGCCCCAGGTACAGAGGACTAGACTTTGTGCTCAAAGGTATCGAAATCTCCATTGAAGTCCTTGACGACACCGGCGAGAGCACCGTCTTCCACAGGAGAGCAATGGGGTGCTAGAATACCATCGGATGTTAATTATGCACCTGTCAAGGAGGGAGCTGGAGGCGTCGTCGTGTATCCACAACGACAGCTTCACCGTCAGGTGCACTCTGTCCAAGCAGCAGGCAACAAGATGGTGCCTCTTTTCCCAATCTGACAAGCTCGCGGTGGTCTTGGATCAACAGGTCGCCATGGCCGGGTCCAACATGCTCACCATTGTCAGCTTCTCCAAGCTGAAGGCGACACTCCGGAACGGGGAGTGCACCTACTCCACGCACTTCGTTGTAGCAGGGTGCAGATGGTACTTCCAATTCAGCCCCACTGGAGTAATTTGCCTCATCCGCGCGAGTAATGAAAAGACGCCGACAACAACGGAGTTCAGTTTTGATCTCGAGGGGGTGGTAAATTTTGTGTCGGAGAAGATGGCTCACACCTTCAGCGCAAGTGCCAACTCTAGATACATATATAGATTCAGGCTGGAGCCAAGCACGTCGGTCATGGACGAGGACCGCCTCATTGTTCGCTGCCGTCTCGCCGTTATTCCGGTGGAGAACCTGAGCTTGCCCCCTGAAGCCCTTAGGGTGGAGAAGATTCCTCAAAAATTAATGGTGGAGAAGCCGAGCTTGCCCGCCGCGATTCGGATCGCCACCACCCCGCGCACTGAATCAGTGCTAACTCCTCTACTCAGTGCCATGTATGTTGATTGACACAAGATATCTGTTTTGATTGCAAGCCAATGCAAAACTAGCTCCTCCTTCAATTGTTGCGTCGTTCCTAGTCTCGTCGGCCGCCCCCATCTGGAATCTTGGCGTAGCCTCTCCGCGGAGGGAAGTGTAAGTTAGAAATACAATGTCAGAAATAATCTGCCTAAGATAGGTCAATGTCAAGTAATTAGTTTTTCTTTCTAAAAAGGTTTACTGATGACACTACATCACGGTTGATTTGTGCCTCAAATTGTTTTTGGGTCATTTTGTATAAGTGCATCGAATGCTCATGGCGGTAAAGGATACCGGGCCACTTTCAAATGTGCCACAAAATGTGCCCCTAAATGTAAGTATTAGAGGCACTTTGGATATAGCCCCTAATATCTATTGGGGCACTTTCTCAAAATGCGCCAAATACCTATTGGTGCACTTTGAGAAACTGCCCCTAATTTAATTAGAGTCATTTGTAAAACTGCCCCAAATAATATTTGAAAAATTTCGAGAGAAACTGCCCCAAAACTCAATAGACATATTACACAGAATTCAATAAATGATTAAATAAATGATTCAACAATGTACAAAATTCTGAGGACATATTTACATATTACAGAAATGTCTCATCGCTGCACACAAATTTCATAAACATATTTACATTACACAAAGCACATAGTATCACCAAATCAGCATCTCGTACATGAGCAAATTACACAAGACAACAGATAAGAAGAATGAACCACAAATATAAGATGATTAGGGCCCCTGCTCGCCGGTGCCATAGGCCGCGGATCATCCACGGCTCCAGGCTCACCGCTGCCGCTGCTCCAGGGCTCCCAGATGCGCAGGTCGACGAGGAGAGCTCCAGCTCTTGTTAGATACTCGCCGGCAGCGCAGCTTCACCTGAAGAACATGAACCATGGACAAGCATCAGTAGTAATGGCGTTCAAGGATGACACTGGAGTAGTGACAGCCTAAAAAATAAAGTAAATATGTCGGTATGCAACAAATGGACAAGCAACTACCAAAAAAAATTAGCATAGTGGAAGACTCACATTGTGAAGAAGCTCCAACGCTTTACAGTATTTCTTCAGTCCGGTATATATCACCCCCTGCAAGAGAAGGCAAACTAGTAAGCAAGTGTTGCATACTCAAAAGCCATGCAGCAAACTTGATCCATATCCATAGTAGCAAATTCACAGTTACATGTCTACAAACACTAGGTTTAGTGATCCTACTTCATAACTAAGCCCATCGAAGTCTGGACCCAGGATGTCAAACACCGCCTTCTGCTGGCTTGAAGATAGCACTAGCGCCCGTTGCATACAGTTACAGAGGACGGATTGTCCGATAACTACAGTTTGAAGATCGATGGCAGCTACATGTACAGGAACTCAACATACATCATACACATTGCAAAAGATATTACAAGACAGAAGTGCTAAAAGGGTACTTCAATCCATCTATTCAACAGCACACCTCTCTACTAGAACTAAATATAAAAGAGAACTGCAATTTCCATAAGGGCATTTGCATAGCAGTTTAACAAGTAGCAAAGGGGTGTTGATGCAGTACACTACTCCTTTGAAAAACAAGATATGAAATACTACAGAGTTGACAATATGACATTTTCATCCTTCACACACATTGTTTACCAAGTATAGCATGACACACCTGAAGAGTATAACTGACCATCTTGGAGAATGCAGTAATTGTAACACCTTTACCCTCGCGTTCAGTCTACATAAAGAAGAGATCCACGGGTCAGTGCATACTTCATACAAGTCCGTAATTCTATCTCAGAAATAAATATTTAAGAGAATGCATCTGATATCTAAAAACCATGTATTCATTTAAAGAAACAATAGAAAACCATCAAGAGTTCAAACACATGCACACCAAGCTTAAGTCCTAGAACATATGCACACCAAGCTGCATAACACTGTATAACAGTTCAAACACATATTATCGAAGTGTTAAACCATTAGAAGTCATCACAATATTGAAAATAGATGGAGGACATATAGGAAGTTGTAGTAAAGTAACTTTTACGCCTATTCTTACTTGACTATCACATTGATAATTCTTACTTGGCTAAAAAATCAAGGAAAGGATCCACATAACCCTCTCACGTTTAAAACCAGGTACACAGACGGTAGACCCCTGAACTTTGCAAAACCATTCAAATAACTTAGCAAAGAGGTTTGCATGGCTAGTGTACCTTCTAGAAACAAGCACAAACATGTGTCGACAATGTAACAAAGGAATAAACCACTAGTCAAAATGGTTCGAGTACTAAGATAACTAACAACGGGCCATTCCCAGTTACGAACCTGTGAGTATTGAGCACGAACTCCATCAGCAGCTCCATTTGGTCCTCTGAAAACAATAAGAACATTAATCTGACCATATGACATGTAGTTTGACTTGGCAGCCGAGTTGATGATATGATCGATTGCCTAGACATGCAATAGAAATCGCAAGGCGGCAGATGACGAGGGTTAGGGGGTCAGGCAGTGGCGGACATCTTGTAGATGATTTTCACACTGAAATAATGCTTTATTTGCATGCATGAGTAAACCAGGGCTATGAGTAAAATTTAAATATAGGCAGAGCTAATGATCTAGTGGTTTATAGTAAAATTTGGACACCCTAGAGAGCACTGCTAAGGACATTATTTGTAAGCCTGCAAGAAAAGTTCCAGGGGATAATAAACTTTGTTCAGTGCAAGCAGCCAAGCACACATGAGCACTTAAGAAAGGCAATAATAAGCCTATTATAGATGAAAAACTCAATGTGCTAGCATGTCGCCGTGAGTTATACAAAATCCATGGAACAAAGCATAGGTAAGTAAATGCAATAAGAAAAGTAAATAGAGAGGAGGATAAACTGATGGCTGTTAAACTTGCACTGATACTATGACCTTTTTCTTCCCAAATTCTGCAAATACGTAGACCCTAATGCAGCAGTAGTTGCATAACTGCAAACATACAATTTAAAAGAGCGGTCCATAAGAATAGGAAACAAATAAGAACTTCTACAGATGGGTACCAAGTAAATCAAAATGCACTTAGTTGTGAAGCTTGGTATCTTAGTAGGAAGCTCATGGACATCTTGAGCAAGTATATCTGCCACTGATGAGATCCCGGTCCTCTCGAAGCCTCCTTTCGCGTCTGCTGTTTGCACATCATCAAGTAATGGTCTTAATTATCTCTTCCAGGCAAAAGGAAATACCAAAAAACTAATAAGAAGTGATCGCTTCTCTCACCAATTGTGTCGAAAATGCCCCCATCTGGTGCAATTGGGGGAGCACTAGGTGGCCCGAAATCCTGAAATTTGTGCTCATCAGCGTATTGTTCCTGGATAAACACAACGGTTAAAGTTTCTTACTTTTGCCAGCACAATTGCGCATCTACGCAAATGTCTAATCACGAAGAATGTATAAACAGGGAAACATTAACCAACAGAATTCAGTCATCACTAATTTTCAGTTCAAAATTATGCAGCAAACGAGAGAAGCGTCCTTACATGCGAGCCGTAGCCCAGGGGATCCTAAGCGCGGGAGCATTTCCCAGCAATCGCGGCCGCGGCTCGCACCTCGACGCGGAGGTTCTCCTTGGAGTGGCCCCGCACGAGCCCACCGCCCCTCCGGCTCAACTGCGTAGAGGTCCCTCGCCCTGCGGAAGAGGCTGGAGTCGCTGGAGCACACCCCGTCCTCCTCGGCCGTGTTGTCGGAGAAGTTGCCATAGCCGCAGTCCTCGGTGAGCCCCCACGACGCCAAGCTCTCCTCCTCGTCCTCGGAGTCCGTGGCCAGGAGCACGGAGTGGCGGTCGAGGAGCCCGAGTGGCGCGTGGCGGTCCGCACCGGCGGCGGCAGGCTATTGGGGGAGAAGAGGCCCGAGTGACACGTGGCGGTCCACACCGGCGGCGGCAGGCTGTTGGGGGAGAAGAGGCGAGGAGGCGCAGGATCCCGGGGAACAGCGCCGGCGAGCTGAGCCCGGTGAGCTAGGGTTAGGGTTCGTCCCGAGCAGACAAGGAGGCGCGGATGGAGGTTCCGAAGGTGGGGAATCGGAAGTGGGGTCGGTGGCGGAGCTGTTCCAGGGCGCGGCGGCGGCAGATGATGCCGGAGCCGGCCGGAGACGAGGGTGGCGATGGCGGCGGCGTCCGCGCGCGTGAGAAGAGAATGGGAACGAGGAGGTCGTGCTCGTGCGTGCGAGAAGTGAGAGAGAGAGTGGGTTTGGACCATTTTGATCGGCTCGGCCCATTCCAAATAATTTAATTAACTATTTCTCAGAGAGAGAGTGGCTTAATTTCCCTCGTCAACAACACGGATCTTCTGTAGGTGAAACAACTCGAAAGTAGAGTACCATCTCATCGAGTCCCCCGCTGAAGACGGCAAGATGCCAGTGTGCACGGAATACGCTAGACAGAAGAAGCCGAAACGTAAAAGCATACCAAAAAGAAAAAAATGATCAAGTAGCGCTATACACCGCGTTTCTCTGTAGATGAAACGACTCGAAAGTTAAGTACTGTCTCCTCAAGTTTCACGCTGGATCGGCACACTACAACGTGAGATAAATCCATCCCGCCGGCGTGTGCAGGTTCACAAAATTTGTTTTTCATATCTTATGTTCGTATGTCAGTGACTTTGCAAAAAATCACCCTCTTTTCAATCCACCTATTTCTGCGGTAATTATTTTTGCGTAGCACCTACAACAGTCGGCCTCGTCGTGCTAGGAAAAAGAACATGGCCACCGTATAAGATGCGCTTGCTTAACCCTTCACATGTTCCATTGTCTGTTTTCCGGCACATATACCAGCGAAGAAACTGACCTCGATTTTCTGTGCTGACTTCCCCGACAATGGTATTTGTATCCAGCGCGCTTCCCAATCCGAGTCTTGTAATCACAACGGGGTGTCTCACAAATCCATCAACCACTTCGCACCCGCGGCGAGAAAAGATAACGGTATCTCAGCGCGAGGTTGGAATGCAACGTCCGATCCGGTCGACGGGACGTGCCCAGCGCTGATCGATGGGGGCATGCACAGGCACTACCTGGCACGCCGACCACTCGTGCCCCTAACTCAGTCCAGCCAGCCAGCACTTTTTTTTTGCGATAACCTCGATCGCAACTTCTTTGCGTGGCCAAAATGACCAGGGGTGCACAAGGACGTGACCTTGGAGTAGCTACGATAGGAAACCAACTTGAAAGGGAGGCCGGTTTCCATACGTTTTTGCTGTACGTCCTAGCAGGGCAAGAAGAGGACTCCGAACACGATCGGGGATGGCTACATGCTACATATACACAGGCACGAGGACATACATAACATACATATATTCTACTCCTCGGAGAGCGGAGAAGCTTGTTGGATTTCTCTTCGTCTCTCCGTCAATGGGTGCCAACGCCAGCCGCTCGTCGCCGACGGACAAGACGACACGCCTCGTGAGGATCTCCAATTACTCCAAGTTGGTGCGGGTGCCTCTGCTTCACCCGCAGACTCTCTACACAATCTTCTTCGCTGGTATCTCCTGGAACATCGAAGTGCAACCGAGACGATTCAACGAGGGCCTAGCAGACGGCATCCAGCTGTTGGTCGTCCCCAGGTACAGACTAGACTTGGTGCTCAAAGGTATCCACATCTCCATTGAAGTCCTTGACGAGACCGGCGAGTACACCGTCTTCCACGAGGAGATCAGCTATGAGGTGCTAGAAGCCGATAGGATCTTGGTTCTAACCCTGTACAGAAGGGAGCTGGAGGCGTCGTCGTGTGTCCACAACGACAGTTTCACCGTCAGGTGCACTCTGTCCAAGCAGCAGGCAACAAACTGGTGGTGCCTCTTCTCCAAATCTAAGGAGCTCGCCGTCTTGGGGCCGCAGGTCGCCATGGCCGGGTCCAACATGCTCACCATCGAAAGCTTCTCCAAGCTGAAGGCGACGCTCCGGAACGGGGAGTGCACCTACTCCACGCACTTCGTTGTAGCAGGGTGCAGATGGTACTTCCAATTCAGCCCCACTGGAGTAATTTGCCTCGTCCGCGCGAGTAATGAAAAGACGCCGACAACAACGGAGTTCAGTTTTGAGCTCGAGGGGTGGTAAATTTTGTGTCGGAGAAGATGGCTCACACCTTCAGCGCAAGTGCCAACTCTAGATACATATATAGATTCAGGCTGGAGCCAAGCACGTCTACCATGCACGACGACCGCCTCATTGTTCGATGCCGCCTCGCCGTTATTGTGGTTGAGACTTGAGAAGCTGAGCATGTCCCCTGCCGCCATTACGGTGGAAAAGATTCCTCAAAAATTAATGGTGGAGAAGCCGAGCTTGCCCCCCGCCGCGATTCCGGTCGCCACCACCCTGCGCGCCGAATCAGTACTAACTCCTCTACTCAGTGCCATGTATGATGATTGACACAAGATATCTGTTTTGATTACAAGCCAATGCAAAACTAGCTCCTCCCTCAATCCCTGCGTCGTTTCTGGTCTTTGCGGCCGCCCTCTTCTGCGTCGCGCGTCCAACTCCTGGCATGAGCCGTCGCCGCCATAGCAGATTTCCGTTTCTCTTAGACCTATCGCATGTACGTACTTGACTAGACGGAGATGGAATCCGACTTGGACTCCAACTGGGATCGATCAACTCAGCCCACTAAAATTACAAGCACTTGGACCGAACCAAACCTCCTAAAAATCCGGACGGACGATCTCTCGCGCGCTATCTATATTGACCTCTTCCGTCCTGTCTGGCCGGCAGAAGAGGCGGGCGATCCGTTAAATAGCTTAGATCTAGACTCTAGAGATCAACCATGGCGGTGGCGGCGCGCTTCACCGACGAGTACATCCTGGCTATGGTGGAGGACGGTGTCGACCGATATCTGGAAGAGAGCCTGAGGAAGTTACGGTCCAAGCTGAGCGACGATCTGCGGGATGCGGAGTTCCCCATGCTGGAGCAGCTGGACAGGGTGGACAGCCTCGAGGCAAGCACCGGGGTGATCGTTGAATACCTCACGGAGGACGTCGACGAATACAGGCACTGCGCCGCCGTTTTCTCCCAGCGGCCGGGCGAGGACGCGCGTGTGGTCGTGGCGGCGCTCCTCCTCCATGCCGCGTGGGCTGAAACGCGGCTCGCCGAGGCCCGGGAGGCTGTGCCTCCACGCGGCGTCTGCGGGACAGGTACCTGAGGGAGGCCGCGGCGACGGACGAACTCGTGCACTACGCGGCCAACGAGTTTCAGTGTTTCGTGACCAAGGAGACGGACGGCGGGTACCCTCCCTTCGGCGAGGACGCCGACAACGCGGCGAGGGCCGAGGCGGTGGACGCGGCCGCGAGGGCCGGTGACGGCGTCGGCACACGGTTTGCGGAGAGGTTCGTCACAATCGCTGAGAGGCTCAGGAAGGCCGCCGCCACGACGTACGCGGGCGAGCAGGCGCTGGTGGAGGCGATGCTGAGGCAGGCGATGGCGGTGGAGGGCCTGTGCGCGGACCCGGACGCGTTCGTGGCCAAGATGCTGGTGACGGGGTCGTGGACGTGCTTCATGGCTATGAACCGCTACGTTCTGGCGCAAGACCGAGCTCGGCGGCAGCAACTAGCACGCCTGGCTATTAATTGATTTTTTAGAATTTTTTAAAGATACAGCGATCTATTTATCGTATTCATCTTTAATACAGTACTTACTAGTAACCGTGCAATGCACGATTTCTACAATTCAATGTATATATGAATTTATGTAAATCAAAGTTTTGCTACTGGCATAGTTTGCCGTCTTTCCGAAACATGCTTTACCTGCATGAAGAATAATGTATTGCTCCGTACAAGAATCGAGCAACATTCTTGAATTAATTGTTCCAGTACATATTTGTGTTACTGTCTTATCTCACGCTAGTATATTTGAACATTGGTTACCTTGAAGCCCGTTCCATGTGTGTAATCAGATACTGCAAACTCCTGGAAAATCATACACGATGGAAATGCAAGAGTTAGGACACAGCCAAATGCAAGAGTTAACATAATTAAACAGCCAATATAGTTCACATAACAGATGTTTGGCCATTCTTTCCTAGCGACTGTATGAAGTGGCTGTCATGATTCTGCAAGCAAAACATGTAATTCTGTATGCTTCTACTATCCAATCTGAGCCATTTTCCTTTCCTGAACAAACAAAAGTATATCCTATTCTGATTACTTAACTACGCAGCAGGCAAATAGAGCGTCTTAAGATTGCTAAATCAAGAAAGTAGAAGCAGCTAGCAAGCTGAAATAAAATGTGCAATTATTCAACAATCATTAGGTCATGACACAGGTACAGAGACATCAATTCGCACCATTGCAGACACTCTTTAACATACAAGGTTCATACTCAATACTTTTGGTACCAGATCATACATATATATGAATGTTGCAAAACAAAATCAAGGTAGGAATATTCAGTTCGTTTGTGCAGTAAGAAGTCAAGCAGATCATACTAGTATAATTAATTACCTCTCACTTGGTTCGAGCCCTGCGGAAATCAGGCTGAAGGCGGCGGCGTCAGGAGCTGAGAGGGGTAGGCGGCGGCGGCCTCCTACTGCGGCGGCGTCGAGGAGTTCCTGAGTCGCGTCCTCGTCGGATCGCCTCTGACGGATCGCAGCGAGCTACAAGTGAAGAGAGGAGAGGGGTTCGTGGCGGCGGCGTCGAGTGGCGAGGGGGGTTGGAGCGGAAGCGGCGGCGAGTGCGGAGAGGGATCATCGGCGGCGCGACTGCGGACAGGGATCGGCGGCGAGGGTTTCGCGGCGGCGGCGAGGGTTTCGCGGTGGCGTCGAGCATACACGAGCGGGATTGGAGCGGCGGAGACGATTACTCTAACTAACAGGCCTCCTGGGCCCAATCTTTCTCAGGCGTGTGAAAGGTTTTTTTCCACCGGAATTGAACTAACGGCCATCTGGGCCAAATCTTTCAGAGCCGTCGGATCAAACAATACTGATGAGATTGGAGGACCAGTAAAAGGTACTGTAAAATTCGCCAATCAGATACTGCAAACTCCCAGAGTAACATATGGAATCAGATACACAATGTCCCATGCTCATAAAAAATCAGTTTGACAACAATTTAGAACTTCTGTGATGCTTAATTATCAGAGTAATATATGGACATTCATATTCATACTCTTTTCTCTAGAATTCTATTGTGAAAATGCAAACGCTGGTGAACAGCATGTCGTGTTAAAAAAGGAGCCCTTGTCAATCCTCATCACTGTACTGACGCTTATCACTAGTGGAAAAGGGGGTTGTAGTCCTGGTTGGCAAGGGGCTTTAGTCCCGGTTGGCCACGAACCGGGACTAAAGGCCCTCCCACGTGACCACGGCTGAGCTCGCGGGGCTTTAGACCTTTAGTCCCGGTTCGTTTCTGCTTTTTTTTTTCTTTTCGATTATTTTTCAGGGTGGGGTTAGGGTTTAGGAGGGGTTTAGGGTTTCTGATTTTGTGTTTAGGAGGGGTTTACGGAGATCACGTCGATGCGCCAAAAATAAGTTTTCGTATACATAAACTACTACATGAAGATCACGTTGATGCATATACATAACACATACAATTTGGTATATATATCTACTTAATTACATATGGAGATCACTAGTACATGGAGGCATATTATTCTTCGCTATACTGGTACTCTCCGGTTTCAGGTATGACCTCCGCAAGGAGAAATCCCGCCAATTCCTCCGCAATTGCTTTTACGCAGTCCACTGGTAGGAGCGCGTTCCGCAATCATCGTTTTCTTTTTCAACTAAATTTAACCTCTCCACAAGAGGGTCGGTTGGAATTTCCGGTTCACATACCTCCTAGATAAAAATATCTATGTCAAGTGTTGGTCGGCATAATTGTCATATAACGAAATGAAACAAATAGTTATAAAAGATAATATACCACATCCGAATCATAGACCGGGCGAGGGCCGATGGGGCCGGATATCAAAACCATGGCACTATAAATATAACAAATAATCATACAAGTAAGAAAATTATACAAGTAATAACTATGCATCTAAATCATACAAGTAAGATTTTTTTTTTTAAGATAAAAACAAGAGGCTCACCAAGGTGGTGCCGGTGACGGGACGGCGCGGTCGATCGTCGGCGGTGAGGACGGGGACGAGACGGCACTAAAACCCACAAATCATACTTTAATTTGAGCTCAATTTGTAACACCCCCAAAAATTCAAACCTAATTTTTAGCGGTGTTTTCTGACACCTGAAAAACTTTTTCTATTTTTCTAAATGTTTCTTCAAACCCTTGGGGGATGATTTGACCTTGGAATTTCTCTCCCAAAATGTTCCGATGATCCATGAACCTCTTCAGTGCCCGTAATAATTTTGTTGCTTAGGTTTTCTCTCGAAAACCCTAGCCCTAATTATTAAACCGTTCAAACCTTTTTCCTCCACCTACAAAAGGGAAACCTATTTCCATAGCTAGATAAATTCCACTAAAAATACCAGAGGACTCCCATATCCATATTAAGACAATCCATGCACAATATTGCATACTCCAATGCAATATTTCCAAGTTGGACATTTTTTTCCGAAATGCCATTTCTGATCCAGAAATTATCTAGACACCTTACACTCATCCAGAAATTATGCCATTTTGGGAAGGTGCATGATTTCACCTCCTGAACATTTCACTCCATTGTCCCAACCTCATTTGAGCAATATTTGAGGTACTTCCTTTGTAATGCCCATTTCATGCCTTTTTGCAATTTCCAAAGGAACCCCTATTTATATGTTTCCAAAAATTCTATGAAAATTAGGGAATGATCCCTAGGCATTATGTAACCCATTTATGCAAAAATATTTGGTACCTTGCTAGGAAAATGTTGGACTTTTTCCCTGTGCAAGTTTCTGCCCTAAAATCCATTTGTGTTCAAAAACACACCAAATGATTTTTGTAGTGGGAAGTGAGCACCTAGATGCAAGCACTAGGAGATCCTACACCCTGGAACAAGTCTTGGTCAAACCAAAAATGGTTTGCCTCTCCAAACCACAAATCCCAAAATGGACCAGTATTGTTTTTCAAAAACTTTAGTCGCACCAACTTGAGATTTGACAAAAACTTTGGTCAGCAAAGTTGCTGGAAATTGAATTTGGCGCAGGGTGACGCGGTTATTTTCTCCTCTAGAGCCCTAGGACGAGAGATCCATCACGATGCCGATGTCAGCATGGCCAGTGGCGTGATCACCACGGGCATGCACAGCGCTGCCGCACTGCTCCTCCGATCCTTCCTCGATGTTCCTCCGTTCCAGACCAGGCCAGCAGTGCCGCACCCTCTCCTGCTCCCCAGGATCAGCTCGAGCCGCCCTTATCCCCTCCCTGTGGCCGGATTGCGTCAGCGGTGACCTCGGCGGCCATTGATGGCAGCACCGGCCCCCGACCTACCTCTCCCCCTCCACTGCCTATATGAGGACACCCCGAGCCTCTCCTCACTCCCCTCGCTCCCCTCCACCTCACAGTACAGCCAGTAGATCTAGAGGAGCACGGGAACCTCGAGTCCTCGCTCGAACCCGTGCGGTCGCCATGGCCGGACCTCGAGGTCCGAGGCGCCAGGGACCCCGGCCTCCTCCCCCTGCCTCCTGACCCTCCCCTCCAGAGCCGCTCCTTGCGGTGACCGCGTCCCTGCCGTCCCGGAGCCGGCGGAGCGGCACAGCGGGGAGCCCCTCGTTCTTCCCCCATGGCCGTGAGGCCAGAGCCGCGGGCGACGCTCCCGAGCTACCCCTGGCTCTAGTTTTCCCTCTCCCGGGCGCGGTGTGGTCCGGCGACCCCGCCACCTGCCCCCTCCGCCGCGGTGGCCCACTCGCCGGCGCCATCGACCATCGTCGCTCCTCTGCATCACCGCGTGCGCGCGTCGGGAGGAAGGAGAAAGAAGAAGAAAAGAAAAGGATTCGTTTAAATCCTTGACCAGTCCCACCTGTCAGCCTAAGGGGAGGCGTACTCCTCCGCTTTCCGTGTTCCAGTGGAGAAAACGCCTTTCTGGCGAGTACGCGACCGGCCAGCCAGCAGCGCATCGGGTCGTTCGGCCCAGCAATGGCCCAGCCGCGCTGCCGACACGGCCGTGCAGTTTTTTTTCTCGCGCGTCTGTTTTTCTTTTTCCCGGTGAGTCAAACTTCAATCGTAAATAACTTTTGAACCGTAGCTCCGATTTAGTCGATTCAAATTTCTAAAATTGTGTCTCGACGAGATCTAGCCAGTAGTACCAGTCTTGCTGTATTTGGAGCAATTTAGTTTCACTGCCTTTATTTAATGCATCGTTGGTCGTTTTGTGGTTTAGGCGTTCTCCGGGATTCCGACCCCGGCAAGTCCGAGACTTTCCGAACCACTTCAAGACCACCTCCAGAGGCAAGCTAACCACTTGCTACGAGCCATCCTGCAATGCTTGTTTGTTTGATTGCTTAATACCATGCCGGGTGTTATGTCTGTCTTCTGTTATATTGTTATGTCTGTCTGCTATTATCATTGCATGTCTGTATGTTGTCCATATTTTATATGAGCCTTGTATTGTTGTATGTTTATCATGTTGCATTTTAAGTTATTGCATTACCATATAACTGCTTATCTGTGCATCACTCACATTCCCGAGACAATGGCCGGTGGTACCGCCTCAGTCAAAGGAATGGGGGAATTATTGCAACTGTGCGTCTCGCGCTTGCGGGGCTTTGTTTGCTTTTTCCTCTTCGCCGAGGTGAGGAGCGGACGAATGTCGTCTTATGATCCTCGGAGTTGGGGGCATTCGCCAAAAGAGTTATTTGCCTTGTCCCTCCGTCAAATATGGTTGGCATAGACCCTCCGGACTGCGACGCTGGGAGCTGACTTTCCATTTGGTTCTTATTGCCGAGGTTGCTGACACCACGTCGGGGTAACCCTCGAGTGGAATGGATGCTCTCTCATTTTTATGAGTGCTTTTCGGTTCATTCTTTTACGGTGACACCGGCCGGGTCTCCCGCCACCGTCATCCGTTTGAAACATTATGCGATTATTCTGTGAACACTAACCCCCGAGTGACACCGGCCGGGTCTCCCGCCACAGTCACCCGGGTATTATTATTATTGTTATGTTGATATCTATACCTGCAAGTGTTATGGTTTTTCTGTGCTGTTATTGTATGTTGCTAATGCCTTGCTGTTTGATGTTTTATGATATTGATGTCGTGAATATTATGCTGGACTAATCCTCTGTTATTTGGACTGGTGATTAATGAAACTTGATTAAATGAAACACCCCTCCAAACAACGATAGGGTCAGTCCATGGTGCCACTAATCTGAACCTTGAATGCAGAACCATCGTCGTCTCATGGGAAGACCGTGACCTAGTAGGTTGTTGAGCCCCTTTTGTTCCATCCATTGGGCGCAGTCGTTCGGTTGCGCTGTCCGAGGGTAGAGGTCGAAAGGCACGGGTTCGACTGTGATAGGGAGTCCGGAGCTAGGCATACCCGGTCGCGCCGGGGGATGTGCCGGATTTACTTGCCCGTTGTGCCACGCGCATAGGGTGGTGCAGGAGAGTGTCTTAGCAAATAGACCGTCATGTGAGTGTATTTTGCTTAGTACGACTTTGGGCGTGAGAAACCTGGAGCGTCGGCTGAGTAGGGTGCACTCTGATAGGTGGTAAAGCAAACTCTCGAGAGACTCAACCTAGCAAGCTAGCCCCGTTCCTGGGATATGGAACAACAGTTCAGTGTCAGTCACACTATGTGTCTTTGTTGTGTCAGGAGGTTAAACTTAAGTTTTGTTTGTTTAAATAATTAGTGAACGACCTGATTACACTAAATGAACAAATAAGATGATGCAGGGAATGTTACTTGAGTTGTTGAGGGTTACTGTGTTTGAGGATGACGGTGTGATCGTTGGGAGCCTAGAGTTAGGCCTGAGCCAACATCAACCGTGCATGCCTAGAGTGGAAAGATGAGGCCAGGGGGCCTAGCAGTGATCACAGGTGATGTCGTGTATTATGTGGTACCAACTGGTACACTCATCTACTCGTCACAGGTAAGCTCGTTGTGTGATTGCCGGTGCACGATCCAACCCCACCTGGCTTGGACTCTGCACTGGTGATACCCCATTGTTTGCTTATGCCATGTTTTGCTTGTGATGCCATGCTACTTTTATGTCAAGTACCTAGAGTAGACTCTTGCCATGTGTAGGATTTTATTTCAAATGTATATCTTGCTGCATGATTGTTGGATTGTTTGTAGTAAGTGGCGAATTCTTGCTGAGTGCATAATAATGTACTCACGGGCCTTGTGATTGTGGCCAGGTATTGGCGAGGATTCATCTTCCACCTTAGCGAGGATTTGGAGCCAGAGCGTGCTAGGATCAGTAGCCCAGCCAGATGCCGGTGGAGTGGAGCCGCTCCAAGCCGTAACCTCTCATATGTCTTTCGCTGCCAGTTAAAACTCTGTATCATGCCATGCTGGGATTGATATTTCGTCATCCCTTGATGGCCTTGTAAACCATTTGTAGCACTGATGTGCCTGATTGTGTAATGATTTCCATTATGTTACACTGTTGTGACGTGCGGGCAGTTATCTTGGGATGGCGCACGGGACGACTGCCTCTCTGGTGATATGTGCCAGGGAGGGGTGTCACAAAATTGCATATAAAACAAATGAACTCCCTAACTTAGGCATTTCATCAAACACCTAGCTAGCACTAGAAAAATGAAATGAGCTAAACTAGCAATGAAATGAGCTAAATTAACAACGTCAGAAGAAAGGATGAAGTTGCTAACCCTTGGATAGATGGGTGCCGCCAATCTTGACAAATCGTGGAGAAAACTGGGGATGAACTCGAACTCGGGAGAGTAAACGAGGAAAAAAATGGAGATGTTGCTCGAGCAGGAAAATGGAGAAGGCTGACTCGGGGTGGAAGATGATATAGGGAAGCCTTTAGTCCCAGTTTGTATCACGAACTGGTACTAAAGATGGACCTTTAGTATCGGTTCGTGATACGAACCGGGACTAAAGGGTCTCGCGCTGGCCCCACCTCTGCGGCTGCCTGCCGCAACCCTTTAGTCCCGGTTCGTATCACGAACCGGGACTAAAGGTCCCCTACGAACCGGGACTGGAGTTGGCCGGAGCCCTGACCGTTCGAACCGGGACTAATGGTCCCGGTTCCAATAATGGTCGGGACGAAAGAGCCGAACGGAAGGCCCTTTTTCTACTAGTGTATATGCTATTCGTAACCAATATTTTTCACCATGTACATGGCATGGTGGAGTTTCAGTTGCACCAAAAGCCAAAATGGCATTATTGATTGGGTCACATTTTCAGTACAGAGTATTTTTTGGAAATGGAAAAATACATCTTTGTGTTGTTCCCTGCTGCAAAATATTAAATACCATCATCTGAAGCCACTGAGACTAGTCACAATGGGGAGTATCATAGATCGATATCATGCATATGATACTAGTGTATGATACTACACCTACAATGCATAGTATCATATAGTAGTATCATAGCCACATCTCATTTATTTGTGTGTACTATCTCAATACAAATATGTGTACAAGATTAATTTGCTATTAAAATATCTTATTTTACGTGCCATGATACCGTAACATAGGTAGATACCACCATGCTCTCTTTCTTCATTAATTACTGTGCCACATCAGATTTTTGCCAGTGTGGCACGCATGATACTAGCTATGATACTCCCATTGTGGCTAGTCTGAACAACATTCACCACCATTAAATATCAGTTTACAATGCGCAGAACATACTATCTCCCTTCATTTTTTTTATTTATCTTGTAGGTGCCTAGCATTTATTGGTGATCATCCCCTTGTGCTTTAATTTTTATTTTTTGGAACTTCTTATCTCCGGTTACCTCATGGATAACATACTTCAAAATTGAATTGAAATTCAGTAGACTTCTTTCAGATGACATGTTTGTGAAGTTTTATGGCATTGAGCACTATCTACTCACCCTTCAAATAGATGATGACCATTTGGACCAAGTACATCTGACGCTGCAAGCGCAACAATATCGCCATGGACTTGGAGCCCACCGATTCGCCACGAGAAAGCGCTTCTACTCCACCTCTCGATGTGGTGGCAGATGATTGTGGGATTGTCGGTCTGCACGGCGAATGATACATACATTTAATCATTTACTCATCTTAGGAGCATATTTTCATGCAAAGAAACAGTAGCAGAAGGAAACATAATTCAAGCACATATAGATCGATGCGTTCTAATGAGTTGTCAAAGATTAAAAGTAGCTAGGGTCTAAAATTTCAAGGTAGAAAGAAAGTAATATGACAAAACATACAAACAAAAAGAGGTCTAATTCATGTTATTACTTCGGAACGATATAAATTTTAACAGGATGAGAATTAACATCAATGGAAGTTAATGAAAATAACTTGGAAATATTACCGTGTGTCCTTAGGAGCATTTTAATCCCTATGAAAAACACATCAGACTTGTCCACCAGTATTACTTTTTTATTTATCTTTTTTTTTATAAAATTACCTTTGCTAGCAGTATTTAAAGTGAAATCTTGTTGAAATCTATCAACCAATTTCTTCTGTTTCTCATTGGGTTCGACACTCTTATTTATTGAAAGGATTACGCATTCCCCTATAATTGTGGGTCAACAATATGTTGATTCAAAATAACTATGTTTACAATCCCATACAATTATATGGAAATAATCGTGTGTAAATTTACTTTTCACGCACGATTTGTTTGCAAGAACTGTGTGCAATAGACGTACAATCACATATGGTTTTTTTAATTTGCAAGAGAACAACTATGAGATAATAAAATACATAAGCATTTGTTATATAATTATCATTTATAACAAAGGAGAAATGCAGATGAAAACTATTCGGCGGTAAACAACAAAAGAATTTATTTCCTTTGCGAAAACATGATTTTTAATTAATAATATACTACTCTAGTTTATCTTCTTCTTGAATGCCCCTTCCGCTTCATTGTCTTAGCCAATACGTTTCTTGCTGTTGACCGTCGAATTTTCGTCGTCATCCTTGTTGGCGTCATCGTCGTCCTTCTTCTTGGGTGCTCCTCCTTTGACTCGGGATGCACCAACTTTGAGTCGGTCTCCCATGTCTCCTTTGGCCTTACATGCATTCTATTTATTCGAGATCAGAGCTAGAGGCGTTGGACCGCAGTGTCATAAATCGCGTGCCTAGAAAATTGGGGCTAGTCTGAGAAGATATGGTTGCGATTCACTGTGGCATCGTTGTCATAGCGCAATAACATTAGAACATATGCATACGCAAACCCTAGCTAGAAGTAAGCATCATGCACTGAAAAAATTGGGGGTACATATGGTTGCTATTCACCATGGCGTTGTCGTAGTAGCGCAATGGCAGTAGAACGGAGAGGGCGGGGCATGGGAATGATATGAGATTTGGTGGCTAACATGGTGAAAATACAAATCGAAAAATTAAACGATGAGGAACCGTGCCATAGATGGTCCTCTCGCGCAGTCGCCTCCCACCAGATCTTCCAAACCCATTTAAGCATCAACGCTATATTCACCTTTTTTGAGTTTGTGATGTCCAAACCCCCGGCTCCTTAGGTCTACACATCGCGGGCCAGTTAACTAGATAGTATTTGCGTTTGGGGCCAGATCCTTCCCAATATAATCTGTCCCGGTGCGAGTCAAACTTGGCGTGCACCCCATCCTGGAGCATAAAAGTCCCGTCGCAAACATGGGCAAACTAGCGAGGCATGAATTGGAGAGGATTAGTCTTCCCCCTGAAGACAAAAACCTTCCAACCCAGGGTTCAACCCTCGCAGTCAGCTTTGCCACCAAAAAATCCCATTGTTCCACCGTCAACTATCTGTCTGACAAGGTAAATGAACAGAAACGACCCAAGCTTGCAATTAAGCATCGCAGGTAATTGACCTTAAGACCAGACATCTCCTCAAAACACATCAACAAAAACTTCAGGTTAGCAATGGCGCGGTCATTGTGTTGCATCAAAATTAGCGTGTCATCAGCGTATTGTAGGTGTGTAACACCCCATTGGACTAGTTGAGGGACAACTCCTTCAATATGACCTTTGGCCGCAGCTGCCGAAAGAATGGCTGAGAGCCCCTCCCCAACGAAGTTAAACGGGGGCATGATTCTTTTTTTGAGTTTTAAGACGGTCGTATCCGCCACCCGATTAGATAGAATAGAATGTTATTTACAGAGTTTAAGAATAGGGAAAATCCCTATAAAGACAAAACCAACACTAAGAGTCTCCCGGATCGTGTGTGTAGACGGGGGCATGATTCTTCAACAGGGACTTTGCACAATCTGGCTCAATGGAACCATAGAGGAATGCCACGCACGCAGAGGAAGGGTAGTAGACTCCATTTGCGATCAGGCGCCAACTGAAGAAATATTCTGTGTCATTGAGGGGCGGTTGGGCTTGGATCAGGCTCCAAAGGCTATGAATTCAGTTAAGGCCCGTATAGTTGGTTCCCCTCTAATTAATATCTTGAATCCACTGGTCATTTTGTAATGCATCAGCCACTGATCTGGAATTAGCTCCACGACCCCGAACGAACTCAAGAAGAGACGGGGTTGTCTGAGCAGGGCTTTGACCAGCAATCCAACGATCAGTCCAGAATTTGATTCGGCCCCCTTTTCCAACAGTGCATTTGCAAGCTGCCTGAAACATATCTTCTACCTTAGGCCGGGCAGAAATTAGATTTTGCGATATAGGATTGTCTAAGTACGTGCTAGCTGTTGTTCTTGGACAATGGGATACGGTGGCCGGGCCACGGCCACGCGTGCCGGACGGTAGCTGATCCGTTCCCGCCATTCGAGCCGATATGGTACAAGTGTGTAACCAACTGTGCAACTAACGAAACGACATGTACGCGCGAGCGCCAATCCCCGGCCTCCCTATTTATACACGCACCGGGCGCGCGCGTCCACTCGCTACCTAACTGCCACCCCGATCGATCGATCGATGAGCCCCACGTCGCCTCGCGTCGGCGCCGGCGCCGGCGGGGCGCGCCAGCAAGCCACCACCCCCATGCCATTCAAGGTTCGGCGGGACTCCCACGTCATACACAAGCAGGGCACGTCCGCGTCGACCTCGCCGCCATCCTCCTCCTCCACCAACTCCTCCGTCTCCTCCTCCCCCGGCGCCGGCAGCCAGCAGCGCCCGGCGCCGAGGCCGAAGCAGCAGCAGCCGGTCATCATCTACACGACCTCCCCCAAGGTGATCCGCACAAGCCCGCGCGACTTCATGTCCATCGTGCAGAAGCTCACCGGCCAGGAGAGCGCCGCGGCTGCCGGCTCCTCAGCCGTCACCGGCGGCTCCGCGCAGGACGAGTCCTCCTCCTCGTCGACCGAGAGCTGCGCCCACGCAGGTGCCGTGCCGGCGCCGCCTCCCAGCCACTACATGGCCGATCCGCCGCAGCTGATGCCGCCGCCGGTGTCGATGGATCACGCGCACTTCATGCCGGACATCCCGCTCTTCGCGCCCGCCGGCGCCTCGGAGCATCAGCAGCATCTGCTCTGCGCGTCGAGGGGCGGCCTCTACGGTCACTTCCAGCCGACGATGGTCGACGGCACGAACATGCACGACGCCGCCGGCGCGGTGTACTCCCCGTCGATGGTGGAGGCGATGAGGTCGACGTTCCCCGATTACCAGCTGAGTTAATCAACATGCATGGATCCATATCGATCGATCATCCATGCATGCATGCAATAATCGGAGCTAGCTTCTCTTTCATTATTTTTCTTGGTGTTTTCTCATCATGCGGACTTCGGGGATATACGTACGTACGTGCAGAGACAAGAGAGGTGAAGGATTTACTGTCCTGGCCGGTGCAAGGCCAGCTGAGTTCCAGATCTCCAGGATAATTATTTTTGTTAGCAAATACTACTCCGTAGTAGTAGGTCGCATCGCAGGAGTGATGCGGGAGTCTTTTTTCTAATTTGCAGAGTACCATGTATCTTCAATTTATGTTGTGTTGTCGCTACTACCGATATTTTGTTCTCTGTGTAATTTATGTTGTCAATGTAATTTGCATGGTTTGTTTAATATCAATGCGAAAAGTAGTCGAAAGGGGGTAGCAAAGTGAAATTTTTTGGTTGCTTCTATAAGGTTAGCCCCTAGGAACACCCTAAACAAAGTTATACCCCACCTCTTACGCAATTTCTTGACGTGCAATTCTGAGAGACAAGATTCGCGTCATCATTTTATGTAGGTGGAGACCGCTATTCGGTGTAGCTATATACATACAAATGAATACAAACATATTAAAAATGTTAAATTTAATTTATAGTAATAAATAAATACATAAAAATAAAGATTATAAAAAACATGGACCTTTTGCCGACGGCTACAAGCATAAAAGAAATAAAAAAAATATAAAAAAAAATTATTTTTGCCGACGGCAATGCCGTCGGCGTAGGAGATGTTGTATTGTTTCCTATTCTTAAAAAATCGTCCAGATAACTTATGCCGACGGCAAGTTTTTTTGCCGATGGCTACCGTCGGCTGATATGAGGTATGCCGACGGCATTTTCTATGCCGACGGTTTTGTTTGTGGGCTGGCCTCGACGGGCTCTATGCCGACGGCCCCGACAAAAAGCCGTCGGCTTAGGGGATGGCCGTCGGCATAGACCTGTTGTGCCGTAGTGTTCCTCTGTTTGATTTCTCAGTTCCCTCGTGTTTGCGTGTCCTCGATCAAATTGATTATGGTAGGGCTTGGTTATAAATTGTTCCACTGTAAATCGTAAATAAGTTGGAGAACTGTTTTTGTTTTAGCTGAAGTAGGAGAATGCTTGCCGAAAATCACTTGTACCTCTCGAGGACCAGTGATTCTGTTAAAAAATCAAAAAGTTTATTTTATATCCTCCGAGAAAAAACATACAAACTCATATACATGTCTAATATATACGAACAAATTTGCATCGAAATATCTTTTCATTTGTGATATGCACAAAAAAGAATATTGGAAGGGAAAATGAGTTCATTTTGTCTTTTAGTCACAATTTTCCGATTTTTGTGTAGGCTACAATATAACATATTATCTATAAAAACTCCTCGGATATGTAGACAACATGTGTCAACTTTTGGGAGATTTTTTGAAACCTCAAAAATATCATTTTCGGTTTTTTAAATACCGAGATCAGTGGAGCTCGGGAGTCAAAACACCTCTCTCAATTATTGCATGCATGGAATGCGTTACTTTCAATATTTGTTTTTTTATCACGATGCCGTACCACATCTATACGTGGTAAGAATGAACGAAACACGTGTAAATGCACTCACAACGTAGAAGAAGAAAAGGGGCTACAAGAATGTGCAACAAGGAATGAAAAATGATTGGTACCGACCCCAATTGAACTTTGTTGTCAGGTCACAATCACTAAGAAACTGGCATTATTTCTCTCCCCGGCCCCTGCCAACAAGTTTATGTACAACGGGTGGAGTTGCTTTGTGTACGTACGGAAGGCGATGATGAAATCGACCTAAACAATTGTCGTAATCGCCCGCCCCCCCGGGAAAATGAATTCACACGCAGTCAGCCAAACTAAAGCATAACATAGACCAGCTGCCAAGGGAAGGAAGGAAAAACTGCGTTCGGTACTTGGGTTGTGGCAATTCTTGCAAACTGTCTACACTTGACTCTAGGACTTTTGGTACTGTAGTTATACGCTAGGGACGTGTTTGGTAGGCTGCAAATCGTGGAGCCAGGCCCGTCAGGTGCGAGTCCATCGTGATTGGATACCCGCATGAGCCTCTGGGCCTGGCTAGCTAGCGCGCTGCTCAAATCACTCTCGGGGCAGACCCTGCAGGAACGACTGAATCGGCTGTTTTTCTGGGGACAGGCCGAGCGCAGCGTAAGGGCTGCATGCGGGTGCACTCGCGGGAGACGCCGCGTCCCTTCAGGAACACGCGCCGTTAATTCTCCTCACCGCCCACTCTCCCACTCACTCCACCCCCTCCAGTCGCTCATCTCCTCTCCTCTCTCTCTCTCTCTCTCTCTCTCTCTCTCTCTCTCTCTCGGCGGTTGTGTACCGCCGGCACATCGAGAGCCCAACGGCGAGCATATTTGGTGGGAGAAGAAGGTCGACCATCGTCTTTCCCTCCGTGAGCAAGCAGGAGCTTCGTCGGCACATCACACCGCATCCTCCCGTCTTTGGCGAGTTCTTCGTCAATGGCGGTAAGATGATTTCGAGCCCTTCTATGTTTCGTACGCATCGTAGATCTGTAGAGGAGGTTGAGATCAACACCATCTTCAAGAGAAGGAAGGTAACTTATGGCTGGATCAAGCAAACGGTGTCCCTCGCACCTGGATTAGGACTCCTCCCAGTTCCTGACGCCTTCAGGCGCTACTTGGGTGAGGTGCCTGGGGACATCACGATGAGGATGAACACATGTTGCATCTTGACAATCACCCTGACCGATGTCAATGGAAAAGCATGCCTCGTCAAGGGTTGGCTTGCTTTTTGCCATAACTCATAGCTTGGATCTTGGTTACCTCCTCATGTCAAATGGAATACAACGTGATCATCTTCGAAAACTCAGGTTGTGAGCTGGTGAGAGAGTGCCCTGAACACCCAACGAAACTCAAGAAAGACGACTAAGCTAGTGGAATGTGGTACTGGTTAGACTAGACTGTTTTTGCCGCCTGTTTTTTTAGGCTACTTGTTCATCTTGATTATGATACTTGTTTAAGAACTAGCCTGCTACGCTATGTGGATTATGTTTGTTGTGTGTTAACTTGTCTGGTCTATGCCTGGTAACCTCACCATAAGGTAGAATAGGTTACCGTAGCAGCAGCTTTGCATCCAACCAAACACAGCTTAGTTACATTCGAGCATGTAAAGCATGTAACCAAACACCCAGTAACATGTCTTCGGCTGATGTCGTGATTCTTTGCTGCAGCCTACCAAACGAAGCCCACAACACGGCTCAGTGTCTATATTTGTTCGACAGGACCCTTATAATCGGCCCCGGTGAGCTAAAAGAGCTGCAGGCTACGAAACGCGCACTAGGACTTCGTCAAGGCCATCAATCTTGAGATTCCATCAGGATCCGCTGTCAGTCAGTGTTTACGGTCTGAAAGCTTTCCGCCTTTCCTAGCAATAATGAATAGTGTCCATCGGCGCGGCTCTAGCAGCTCTAGCTCTCGGCGGTGTTCCTGGTGTTACGTATCGTGAGTCAAATGGTTAACGATACGGGCGTACTCCATGGCCACTTACGTGAGACTGTAAGATAACTAATTGACTTAGGTGCCTTAATCAGGCCCGTCGATGGCCATGTTCGAAGTGATCAACCGAACAGGGCCCCCAAATTCCAGAGGCCCCCGAATTACTGCTGCCTAGTACTTACGTATCAATTTTTTTAACCCTTTTGGTATATGTCGTGGCCCAGCTTCAGCAGGCAGCCACGCAGCAGCCCATTTGACGTTTCCTTTACTTTTTGCGGCCCACAGTCTAGGAGAGCTAACAGCCTAGGAGAGCTAACAGCCTAACAGGCCACGATCGATGATTCACTAAAAAAAGGCCACGATCGGATCGATGTAGCATACCACATCGGAATCCAATCGGTACCTGGCCAGACGTGAGAAACCAATCGATGTTCCGCCGTCCCCGACCTTGAGCCAGATCGTCAGAAGTTCGCCTGTCGAGCTGCACGCCGATCGTCTCACATTCAGAACGCCAGATGTTCGCCCGCCGAGCCGCGAGAGTGACGACTGCACGCACGGCTGACGAAAATTCACCTCGCTTCGCCCGAGCTGGCGTCTCTGAATTCATGGATCACAGAATTTTGTTGACTATCCCTGTCACCGTTGCATCGGCGGAAAGGAGCTTCTTCAAACTCAAGTTGTTGAATTCTTATTTGCGGACTACTATGACACAAGAGAGACTCAATGGATTGGCGGCAATAGCACTTGAAAATGATATCCTAGAAAAGATTAATTATGTAGATATGATTGAAGGTTTCATTTCAAGAAATACTAGATGGATGATGCTTTTTAGTAGAACATGAGGTCAGTTTGTTACTTTAGTGGTACTTTTAGTAGAATTAAGATTTGATATGTTTCTATATATTGTTAAAAATAACACATATTGAAGTTATGTAATAAAGTGAAAGTATTTTTAGTTGTTATCTCATTTAAATTTTCAAATTCCAAGGCCCCATTTTACGTTTTGCACCGGGGCCCCCAATTTCTGGAGACGGCCCTGGCCTTAATTAGTTACGAATTTGGCCTTGAGTTCCTACAGTGAATGCTTCAAGCGTACGTAGAGGCCGTAGAGCCATGAATGGTTCGTGCAGTCGTGTCACTCCACTAAGTTTTTCTTAGCTCAGTTTTATTTGGCCACATGATTTTTTCTTTGCCTCCTTGACAGAAATAAGCTTCTACCTCTTGTTAGGATGACTATTCTCTGTTTCTTGTTATGGTACACAAAAAAACAATTCGCCTTTAATCCCTCTCGCTCGAGTGACTATGTGTGTGTGTGTGGGGGGGGGGGGGGGGGGGGGGGGAGGGGGGAGGGGACGGCCCCCCTGACATACACATAGCTCTGCCAGTGTTCAAAATCTCCCTCGACAATGCCACCCCTCGCAACAATAACGATGAAAACCTAGCGTCGCCTAGACATGACAGCGACGGCAGTGGCAGAGCTAGGGGGACCAGCAGGTGCCTTGGCCCCCCCCCTATGCCATGATACATCAACGATTTTTTATGCATAATCCATGATTAGAAAGAATTAATAGAGCAAATTAGCATGGCCCCCCCAAATGGATGATTCACCATGTTTGGCCCCCCTTGAGATGTATTCCTGCCTCTGCCCCTGAGCGACGGGCTTTGCCCGCGGAGTGTTGAATATGTTTGGCGGTCTTAGGCTGTAGCAGTCACGGCGAAGTAGTAATAGGGAAACTACTTGATTACTAGCTGGTGGCATGGCCACGTAGGTGGCATGGTGACCTAGCGTGTGGTGTGTCATGTTGGCGGTGTCGCCACATCTCGATGGTCGCTCTAGCTCAATTCTTGAGAGGCACATGATGCTTGTGCGAAAGCCTACCCCGACACAACTAGGGATGACAATGGTGGCCTACGTGGGCGTCTCACCCTTCTTGAATATGCCATTGCAACTTTCGGTTGCTATTTGTAATAAAACCCAAATCCAGTCTTAATCGAGCGGTGGTGGTGATTTGTTGTCGGACTTTCCTCAAGTAACTGTCTCGAGCTCTGATTTTCTATAGCGACAATGGTTGACGCAGTGGAGTGTGCTCCTCTCGGGTGGGTAGAGCGCTTGTACGTGTCAATTTGAGCTCATGCCTACCGAGGACGGTGATTGTTACTGGCGGGGGAGATGTGGTATGTTATGGTCACAACGATTGGAGGCAAGGCTACGTTTTCCCAGTCCATCCCCCGACGACTTTTTGGAGTATTATTGTTGCTCAACATGCCTTTGGCCGCTTGTATTTTTCCTTTTCATTGGTTTTCCCTGTCAAGAGTTAATTGCCAGTCTTTCTGCTTCGACTATAATATTGTTACGTCAAGCGGGTAAGATGATGAAGCCGTGAAGGCGGCGTCCAAAATAGCGAGGGAGGAGTAGGTCAAGCACGGTACTAATCTTACCGACTGACGTCTGTTTTTTTTAATAAAAATTACGGAAAATAGTTGATTAGAAATATTCCTAAAACTTAAAATGACATGTAATTGTAACTAAATTCGAAAGATACATGTCGTGTCTCTATTAGACGGCGACCAATTCATTAAGTGTTTATTATGTTGGGAAAGGGCATGTTTTAACAATTTGATTTGTTTTGCTATTTTTTTAAGCATAATAAAATTGATGTGGTAGCAAGTTGACAATGGAGAGAACTTGTCACGGTTGGGGTCGAGTCGAGTCATCTCTCCTTCCACGATCCGACCATGATTTTACGGCCTTGGAAAAAACGAGATGGGAAGGTAGTACAGCTTCTTCTCGCAACAAAAGCACAAAATTAATAGACAAAAGCCAAATCAATTCAACGGAAATCAATCAGACGCCAACGAAAAGACAAGGGAATTCTCAATCTCCGACCACCACCCTCCGGCGATCGGCTCGTCGGGGTGAGGGGATCTCGTCGCCCAGATCGGACGCGCTGGGGGCGAATCTCTCCCGCCACTCCCCGGCGGCGCAGGCGCAGCCCCCTCCCTTCTTCCAGCTCCCGCTCCCCTGGCGGAAACCTAATGCCCGCCGCCGCGGCCTCCTAGAAGACATGGACTTCGCCAGCCGCCACACCGCCTCGGCCCCGCCGCCCGCGGCCGGGGCCGACGCCTCCTCCTCCTCCGCTGTCACCGAGGAGCCCGAATACCTCGCCAGGTACTTCGTCGTCAAGCACTCGTGGCGCGGGAGGTATCGCCGGATCCTCTGCATCGAGGCCTCGGGCGTCGTCACGCTCGACCCTGGCACGCTCGCCGTCACCAACTCCTACGATTTCGGCGCCGAATTCGACCGCGCCGCGCCCGACAACAACGCCGCCGAGTTCACGCTTAGTGTCCGCACTGATGGCAAGGGCAAGTTCAAGGCCATCCGCTTCTCCTCGCCGCTCCGCGCCGGGATCCTCACTGAGCTCCACCGCCTGCGCCCCGTGCACCCGGTCGTCGAGTTCCCTGTCCTACACCTCCGCCGCCGCACCCAAGAGTGGGCACCCTTCGTAAGTTCCTCGCGCTTGCCCCATCACGCCTTCCGCATCTTCAGCTATTCTATTCTACTATTCTTAATAATACATGGTTCGATTTTAACATCTCCGATGCTTTTGTGCCAATCCAACCCAGTTTTTGGGTATATAGTAGTACTAATAACTGCATAGTTGAAAATTTATATCTGAAGGGATGCATCAGTTAACTAGCCAGAGAATTGTCTAATTAGCCAAATGAGGTGGGATTGTGAAGAGCGCAGTCTTTTAGATTTGTACTGAAACCAAATAATTTGCTGTTTGTTGCTATCTAGGCGTAAAAAAATCCTTGCTGATCATCAGATTGTTCACGCGGTCATATATGTATTTTTGGCATGGGACTTTGTTTACAAAGCTACAAAGATAAAGGAACTCGAAACAAATGGTCTTCAGATTGTGTAATACTTCCATCTTTTTTGTCCCGAACTTAGTTTACAAAGCTACTAAACTGCAGGGGAAGTAAAAATAGTTTGGCATACTTGTATAATAGTAATATTTAGTGTAGTTGGTTGTAATCTCTCTATTTATGGACAAATTAAGAAATGAGTGCTGATTTTAAAATTGTGCTAGAATAAATGGCTAGTCACAAGCCTGCAATACTTGCTTGAAACTAAGCATAGCAAGGAGCTAGTATAAATAAATGAGCATCACTGCACTGGGTTGATGCATTGTTAGATGGGCAGCTGATTGTCTAGCACCTCTTCTGTCATTTACTAACGCTACGCTGTTTCAGAGGAATCTACTGTTTTTGTAATAATCAGTTGTTTAATATCTAATACCTTGGTTACTGGCATTGAAAAACATTATGTAGAAAATTAAGGTCACTTCCTTGGGAATTGAGCTCCTCGAAGTACATTCTGGTAATCTGCGCTGGTGCTTGGACTTTAGAGATATGGATTCTCCTGCTATCGTGCTCCTGGGGGATAGCTATGGGAGGAGGAGTGCTGAAGGTGGAGGTTTTGTACTATGCCTCTTTATGGAAGGAAGTCGAAAGCATTTATGGCTGCATCAGGCAGCACAAACACTGTGATTATATCGTATTTGGTACACCCTTCTGTTTCCTCTTTGTTAATTGTTATTTTGTCTGTTGCAAGTTGATGTAGCATCCTAATGTTAGCTATCTTCTAGACAAAAACTGCCAAGTCATCGATTGGATTATCACTCTCCGTGGACAATTCACAGTCAATGACAGCTGCTGACTTTATAGCAAGGAGAGGTAAACGTCGTATTCTCTAGTGATGACAAAATTTTACTTGTACTGACATTTTCAAGGATATTGAGTAGATATCTAGGTGAGTATTCTTGTATGATGATGAGGCTACACATATATTACTTATATAAAGCTTCAATGCATCTTTCTCAGTATACAGCTTCAGTCATAAGTTTCGGATTGGTCGATAAGATCACATTTATCTCACACACTAGTTTCAAGCTATCTACCATGCCATCAAACCTAAATCTGTCTGATGCAACAAAGCAATAAAACTCAAACTGATGTTCTCTATGTTGCCTGTGACTATCTTCTCATTTGATTTTCAATTTAGCTACTGAGGCAGTTGGAGCTGCTGAAACTCGACATGGAGAATGGTCAGTAATAAGATTACGTCCTGCTGCACATGGCACTGCTTGCATTGAGAGCTTGAGTTTGGGTATTGGACCACGGGGAGGACTTGGAGAACAGGGTGATTCTGTTTCTCGGCAGCTCGTTCTTACAGACACATCACTTGTCGAAAGACGCCCTGAAAATTATGAGGTAGACATTTTTTGTCCTCATTTTTCTATAAATCATTCATACTGAAACTTTTGATAGCATACGAACACATGCTGCAACTGTCCTTCCATTGGCAAATCAACTTTCAAGAAATGGTAGTCTTGAGTACAAGGCTTAAGGGCACTTACATCAACTATGGATATGTCTGTTAGATTGCTTGTTTCTTATTTCTGTTATATTTTTTGTATGGTAGGTGTCTTACTTGTTTGCACTGTATCTTATCTTTCCAGGCTACCATTGTCCGACCTCTGTCAGCTGTAAGTGCCCTTGTACGATTCGCAGAAGAGCCGCAGATGTTTGCATTTGAATTCAATGATGGTTGTCCGATTCATGTAAGTATGCAATAATGGTTCTATACTCAATGCCAGGAACACGTTGTAATTGTTCTCTGTTTCTCACTCAGGTATATGCAAGTACATCCCGTGATAATTTAATTGCAACAGTTCTTGATGTTTTACAAACACAGGTATCACGTCTTTGCTTTTTCTCAACTTTGCACCACATGAGGTTAACATGTAGTTGATATACTGTTTTGTGGAGGCGGAAAATTATACCAGGTCTATCCTGATATATTTCTGTGCTCAGATTTATGGTGCTTACTGCCAAATTCTAACCAGGAGCTTACTTGTACTTTTAGCACATAAGTCAATACTTTTCAATGAAAAATAAAGACATACCTCCTGGTTAGAATTTGGTTTGTGGTTCACCTCTCTAGTTGCGCCTGAACTGTTGTATGAAGAGCAGTTTGTTCATATGTACCTGCTATATATACACAATATACAGCCTAGAAGTTAGCAATTACTAAGGGCGTGTTTGGTAGCCCGGCTCACCTGAGATATTCTCTGCTCATACGCCATTTGGGTGTTTGGTAGCCCGTGTTAGCATTTTGGGCCATGCCCGCCTCGCCCCGAAAAGGCCTCTCAGCCAGGCCGGGCAGAGAAGCTGGAATTGAGCTTCGCTACCCATCCCGGTCGAGTTCATCCGCGCGTGGCTCGATAGGATAACCTCCACCACTCGTCTCTCTCTCACCTTCTCTCTCGCGCAGCCCCGCACCAAATCCTCCCCATACTCTCTCTCCCGCAGCCCCGCACCAGATCCAGCAGCCATGGAGCTCGGCAGCGCAGCCACGGCCCGACCCAGATAATGTCCGACGCGCGGCCGCTCTGTGCCGACGGCCTCACCTCCGTCCGCGTCGCCGTTCAACGATTCGCCTCCGTCCACGACGCCATCGCCCGGCCTCATCTCCGCCGCTATTGTACGCGGCCTGTAGGACCTCGTCTCGTCTCAAAGGGTTCTCCCCATACGACCTCATCTCAGTTGTTCCCATCTCGTGCTGCTTGCTCAATTCTCTACCCCCTACATCCATATTGCTCGTTGGAAATTAATTCGTGTTGGCAAATTCCCCCAGTGCGTTCTTGTTCATGTTCGTAGGCTGCAAAGCAGTTTCTCTTAGCAAATTTTGTACCGTATTGCTCTTTGGAAACAATTTTCTATTTGCAATTTTTGCTCTGTTTTTGTACCATATCCGAGACTGGAAATTAGTTGATGTTTGCAAACTATGCTCTATTTTTGCACCATATAGAGGACTGAAAAATAATTCCTGTCAGCAAAATCCTCAATTTATGTGACATTGGGCTGTATCTGGCCATTAAGTTGAATCTTAAACAATATGAATCTGACCATTGAGAATCTATCTTAATTATGTTCATAAACTGTCAAAACTTTGCTCCAAATTATGGTGGTATCATTACCACTTTAGAGAGGAGGTAACCCTATCATATCACATACGGTCTACCAAACAATATCTCTACTTAGCATGGTTGAACAGACACGAGCTACCAAACACAAGACACTTGTATGAAGCGAGCATGGTTGGACTCGACCTGTATCGGTGGAGAGAGGCATGCCAGAGGCATACAAGCTACCAAACACACCCTAAGTGCATAGTGCATACACAGAACTGCTTGCCATGCACTAGAAGTTCAGTGACTAAAAACACCTGGATAAGTACTATATCTTGCCCATTATAATTTGTACACTTAATCTACACTACCATATTGCAGTTTCACATGTCGTACATGTAGCGCTTAGTTGCTGATGAGCTAATGTGGTAGTGTTACATGAGAGAAATCACTCCAAGGAATGCATAATGACTTGCTACATATCAAAACAATTCAACTGTCATGTAGCTCTGTTCTGTAATATTCCGATTGATCTTTCTTGTGCCCATGGATAAATGTCACATGCTTAGAATGCATAGCATGATTCACACATACTTTCTTATTAGTTGATGCTCGTCTTGCTTGTGTTTGTCTACTATGCCCACCTTGATCTTTGTGAGGCCTTGCATTCTTTTTATTTTAGTCTTCTTGTTGCTTGCAGAGGCAGTGTGCAATTCCAGTGTTGCCAAGGTTGACTATGCCCGGTCATCGTATAGATCCACCTTGTGGGGTTTCCCATCTTCAACACCTCATCATGCTACTGTTGATATGGAAGCTGCTAACATGTACATAAAACATTTAGCTGCGGTTGCGAAAGAGGCTGTAGCTTCGTCTGACACTATTCCCGGAGCAAAAATCAGATTATGGCGTAGAATAAGGGAGTTTAATGCATGCATACCATATACTGGAGTGCCCATCAATATTGAAGTGCCTGAGGTGGTCCTAATGGCTTTAATCAGTCTTCTTCCAGCCACACCACAAAACCTTCCTGCTGATGCTCCTCCTCTTCCGCCTCCATCACCAAAAGCAGCAGCGACAATAATGGGGTTTGTTGCGTGCTTACGAAGGCTGCTTACATCAAGAAGTGTGTCATCACACGTGATGGCATTTCCTGTTGCTGTTGGGAGAATAATGGGTTTGCTTAGGAATGGCTCAGAGGGAGTGGCAGCTGAGGCTGCAGGGCTTGTGGCTATGCTAATTGGTGGTGGTCCTGGTGATACATCAATGTTGATGGATACAAGGGGAGAGTCCCATGCTACCTACATGCATGCAAAGTCTGTACTGTTCGCACAACCGATCTATGTTCCGGTCCTTGTTAGCAGATTGAAGCCACTGTCAGTTTCACCCTTACTTTCTCTGTCTGTTGTGGAAATCCTTGAAGCTATGCTTTGTGATCCCCATGGTGAAACAACCCAACATGCTACATTTGTTGAGTTACTACGTCAAGTAGCTGGTTTGCGCCGTCGATTGTTTGCATTATTTGCACACCCTGCTGAAAGTGTAAGAGAGACCATTTCTGTTATTATGCGTACAATTGCCGAGGAAGATGCAATAGCAGCAGAGTCTATGCGCGATGCTGCCTTGAAGGATGGTGCACTCCTGAGGCATTTGTTAAATGCTTTCTTCTTCCCTGCCGGTGAGCGGCGTGATGTTAGTCGGCAGCTTGTTGCTCTGTGGGCCGATTCTTATCAACCTGCACTGGATTTGCTGTCAAGAATACTTCCTCCTGGACTTGTTGCTTATCTTCATACAAGGTCAGATGAAGATTCTCAGAACCAGTATGATGAAGTACCGCTAAGCAGAAGGCAAAGGCGCATACTTCAGCAGAGGAGGGCTCTTGGTGGTAAGAGTACAGAAACACCAGAACAAGGAATGCCCCCCAATAGTGTTGATGAGGGAGATTTCTTCAGGCACACCAATGTTAGTCCTTATGGAGGAGCAGATGTCCATCAGAGACATGTCAGTCAGTACTCAACTGCCCACAGCCCTTCTGCTGCGACAGCTATCGCCCCTTCTCATGCAGTTCCACATGGTGCTGTACCTGAGGCTTTTTCTGAAAATCATCAACTTGGAATACCACAGCTGAACTCACACCCTTATTCGGTGGACTCCACTGCCAATGGTGATCTTATTGAGTCCACACATTCAGATTTCTCAGTACCTGCACAGGTTGTGGTGGAAAACACTCCTGTGGGATCTGGCAGGCTACTGTGTAACTGGTATGGATTTTGGAGGGCATTCAGTCTGGATCACAATAGAGCAGATTTGATATGGAACGAACGCACAAGACAAGAATTAAGGGAAGCATTGCAAACTGAAGTTCATAACCTTGATGTTGAGAAAGAACGAACCGATGATATTGTCCCCGGAAGTTCAGTCAGTGAGGATGATGGTGGCAGTGACACTTTACCACGAATTTCATGGAATTATGCTGAATTTTTGGTTAGCTACCCTAGCTTGTCAAAAGAAGTCTGTGTGGGGCAATATTATTTACGGTTACTCCTTGAAAGTGGAAGCAACTACCGAGCACAGGATTTTCCACTACGTGACCCTGTTGCTTTTTTTAGAGCTCTGTACCATCGTTTCTTGTGTGATGCAGATATTGGTCTCACTGTGGATGGTGCAGTTCCTGATGAACTGGGTTCATCTGATGATTGGTGTGACATGGGAAGATTAGATGGCTTTGGTGGAGGTGGAGGTTCTTCAGTAAGAGAGCTTTGCTCAAGAGCAATGGCTATAGTTTATGAACAACATTACAAAGTTATTGGGCCTTTTGATGGCACGGCACATATTACAGTTCTCTTAGATAGAACATATGATAGGGCTTTAAGGCACCGATTGCTACTTCTGTTAAAGGTTGGTTGCACTATACTATATCTTCCCCTTTAATTTGTTTTTTATTTATTTTATCATGGTAAGATGACATAAGATATACTCCCTCCGTTCGGATTTAATTGACACACATTTGGTTACACATGGATGTATCTAGACACCAAACAAGTACAGATACATCCATGTTTGGATAAAACCAAGTCAATTAATTTAGAACGGAGGGAGTACCAGATATGAAAACATCAATGGGCTTTATTCACATGAACCTGACTGGCCATTATATAGCAGTGTCATCCATAAATCCCTTTAGATACCAGTGGAACATGGGCAATAAATATATACAATGTTATCAAAACTAGTCAGTAATAGGGTTTTGCTGATGTGACATGTCTTTGCATGCTAATAAATATCCCTTCTTTGTTTTCTCCTTTTGTTGTAGGCCTTCATGAATGACCTTTCAAATGTTGAAGCGTGTGTTCTTGTTGGAGGCTGTGTTTTGGCTGTTGATTTGTTAACTGTTGCTCATGAAGCATCTGAGCGGACAGCTATTCCTCTACAGTCTAATCTCATCGCGTCAACCGCATTTATGGAGCCTTCAAAAGAGTGGATGTATATTGACAAAGATGGTACAAAAGTTGGCCCACTTGAAAAGGATGCTATCAGAAGGCTATGGTCAAAGAAGTCAATTGATTGGACAACAAAATGTTGGGCTTCAAGTATGTCTGACTGGAAAAGATTACGTGACATCCGAGAGCTGCGGTGGGCACTTTCTGGTAGAACACCTGTTCTGACTTCTACTCAGGTATTCAATCTGCAGCTTTGTGATCATGTGCACGTGCATGACCCACATGTAAAAATTTCCATTGTCGCTGACTCATGTAAAATGTTTTCTGTTCACAGATTGGGGATGCTGCATTGTCTATATTGCATAGTATGGCGTCTGCACATTCTGATCTTGATGACGCGGGTGAGATAGTGACCCCAACTCCTAGGGTGAAACGTATATTGTCAAGTCCAAGATGCCTTCCTCATGTCGCTCAGGTGTTCTCTAGCCTCAAGTTTGTTTTGTTTCTCTATTATCAGCGGAGACTAGTTTGTATCTATTTCCTATTTGTACTAGATTATACAGGTGCATGATATGGGGCTTTTATTCAGTTAAAAATAGGAACATCTGATAAATATAATCTAAGCAATAACGTGTGCTGCTGAAGTAACAATGCCCTAAAGTACCAGTGAATTGTAAATCCTAGTAAACCTCTTAGCTTACTATCGCCATTACCAATCTAGCAGTTATGTTTATGATAATCTGTTGTTACCAGTCAAACTCATTTTTTATACTGTGATTAATTGTAACTCTTCAATTATTCTGTTATGACTTGTTTCTCGTGCCTTTTGGAATAATTTTCCCAATTAACGACTGAAATTTATAGGCCATGCTTACTGGGGAACCAAGCATTGTTGAAGTATCTGCTTCTTTGCTTAAGGCTATTGTCACAAGAAACCCCAAAGCTATGATTCGATTATATAGTACCGGTGCTTTTTACTTTGCATTGACATACCCTGGTTCAAATCTCCTATCAATTGCACAACTTTTTTCGGCCACACATACTCATCAAGCCTTTCATGGTGGTGAAGAGGCAGCCGTATCTTCATCATTGCCATTGGCAAAACGTAGTGTACTAGGTGGCCTGCTCCCAGAATCATTGCTGTATGTCTTAGAACGCAGTGGTCCTTCTGCTTTTGCTGCCGCAATGGTGTCTGATTCTGATACACCAGAAATTATATGGACTCACAAGATGAGGGCAGAACATCTTATCCGTCAGGTAATTTGTCTGTAGCTTCATTGCTACTTTGAAGATTTTTTTTTGAATGAACCTTCTGTATTTTAATCTTCCTTTCAAATACTAATCTGCATTCTATTTGTTTTTTCAGGTTCTGCAGCATCTTGGTGATTTTTCTCAGAAATTGGCTCAACATTGCCATTCATTGTATGATTATGCTCCTATGCCACCTGTGACGTACCCGAATCTGAAAGATGAGATGTGGTGCCATCGTTACTACCTTCGGAACCTCTGTGATGAGATCAGGTTTCCTAAGTGGCCCATTGTTGAACACGTAGAGTTCTTACAATCATTACTGGCAATGTGGCGTGAAGAGTTAACTCGCCGTCCAATGGATTTGTCTGAAGAAGAAGCCTGCAAGATACTGGAGATTACTCTTGATGATCTTGTAATCGGTGAGAATGGTAGCAGCAAGAAGTCATCCGAGTTAAATTTGGCCAATTTGGCAAAAAAGATTGAAAACATTGACGAAGAGAAGCTTAAGCGCCAATACCGGAAGCTGGCAATAAAATACCATCCGGACAAGAACCCTGAGGGAAGAGAAAAGTTTGTTGCTGTGCAAAAGGCTTATGAGCGATTGCAGGTACTCCATAGTTTCCATGGCCATTGATACCATGCCACCTTTTGCATGCTTGATTTGTTATAGTTTGCTCGAATTGCATGCACCATAAATGAAAAGATAAATAACTTAGTCATATGGAGTTAGGCATGCAGTAACTATATAACCTCTTGAACCTCTTCAAAGGCTGCTTAACTGGATTATTCCTGGACTAATTTCTCGAGGAGGATAGTTGGTAACAAGTAACAACGTAAAAATGAGTATAGTAAATCTTGTGTTATTCTTTTGAAGGAAGACCATAAGGGTGTTTATTTTTACATTAGCTTAAGTTTTTTCCTGTGGAAGACCTCGAAATTATTATTGCTTATGGAAAAACATTTTTTGAAGAATTTGTCTAAGCTCTTTTCCATGTTTTTCCTTTATTTTGTTTCTTATTCTATTAAAATTGGTCTGACCATTTTCTTTTATCGGGGTGACTGTACGGGCAGCTTTCTTCTGTGCACAAAACGAATTATTGTCCCTTATACCATGCATCCTAGAAATTGGAGTAAGGCAAACTGGAGCACATGTAGAAATATTGTGTACTCTTAAGATTCCCACATTGTTGATGACCTGAGTCTTTTTAAGGATATTTACTGTGAATCTAAACATCGATACATGCAGGCAAGTATGCAAGGATTGCAGGGACCACAGGTCTGGAGGCTGATACTCTTACTTAAGGCACAGTGCATCTTGTACAAGAGATATGGACATGTCTTGGAACCATTCAAATATGCTGGCTATCCTATGTTGCTAAATGCAGTTACTGTAGACAAGAATGATAGCAATTTTCTTTCATCTGATAGGGCCCCTCTTTTGATAGCTGCTTCAGAGCTAATTTGGCTGACGTAAGCTGGAATAAACTCAGTTTAGCTATTTTTATGTCTTTTTTGGAGAACTGTTCAATTTATTTGAATATTCTATCTCATATTCTTCTCATGCTCTGCCAGATGTGCATCCTCTTCATTAAATGGAGAAGAGCTTATACGAGACAGTGGTATCCCGTTGTTGGCAACACTGCTTTCACGTTGCATGGGCATCGTTCAGCCCACAACTCCGGCACATGAACCAGCAGCAAGAATAGTCACCAATATAATGCACACATTCTCAGTGCTCAGCCAGTTTGAGTCAGGAAGAGTTGAGATTCTTAATTTTGGTGGCCTTGTTGAAGACATTGTGCACTGTACGGAACTTGAATTTGTTCCGTCGGCTGTGGATGCTGCTCTGCAGACAGCTGCTAATGTTTCAGTCTCATCTGAATTACAAAATGCTCTGCTAGCTGCTGGCTTTTTATGGTACTGCCCAGCCATCCTTTTGCTATTGCTATAGTAACATCCCCTCCCTCTAGCAACATGGAGTTAGTACTGAACAAATTCTTCTATACATATTACATTTGACTTAATTTAAACATATACATTAGCAAAAGAAAAGGTGGCACAAATGCAAAGCTATATGAGTGACATTCAATTCAAATGTATTTTCAGGTTCGTCTTGCCCTTACTGCTTCAATACGATTCGACAGCAGAAGAGAATGAAACAAATGAATCACATGGTGTTGGGGCAAGGGTGCAGATTGCCAAAAATCTTCATGCACTACATGCAGCTCAGGCTTTGTCAAAGCTTTGTGGTCTTGGTGGTGACGGATTATCAAGCCCATCTAACCTTCCTGCTTTCAATACACTAAGAGCGCTTCTTACTCCCAGGCTTGCTGATATGCTGAGAAACTACCCACCCAAAGAGCTACTATCGAATCTGAATTCAAACTTGGAGTCACCAGAGGTAACAGATTCTGTTTTCAATTGTGTTATATTATATGCCCAGCCGGAACATCACCATACTTTTCGTACTGAAAGTATATCTTTTGTACATATGTATCTTATATTTACTTGTCACCATAACCATTGATCTGCAAACTTTTTAGGCAGTTTGCTAAGCTTACTCTACCTGTAACCAGCGGAGTATATATTATCCATGCATACACATACACTGCCACTTGACTTGGGGAATTCCATAGAGTGGATCTAGATTTCAATTTCCGCTTCAAAGATGTAGCAAGAGCAGTTTCATACTCATACTCAAATTCTAATCCTGATTTGATATTAAGTTGGTATTGAAGTGATATTATCCTACGGGTATGAAAAGAAGCACACTCTGAGCAGTGATGCAAATGTTTGCTTAATAAATATACACTATGTAATTGCTTCACAGGGAGCAATTATAAACTGTTTCACTACTTATGTACTACCTCTTGAGCGTGTGCAGTCAAACTTCTCTAACTTTGACTTGTATCGTATGTAAAGTTATTTAGATTGGTTAGGTAAAAACAATTTGTTATATGGTCATGAAAAGTATATCCATAATTTTGATCATTTGAGCTAATATATTCATATGAAAGTAATGGTCAAAGTTGCATCTTGAACAACGAAAGGTGATCTTTACAAACAGAGGGAGTAGTTACTTTGCAGCTATCTACAACAATCTGGCTCTATGTGTGCTGATGTTGTTTCACTAATTTACATATTTTGTTGCTTTACAGCGAGCAGTTGCAAGCTTTCTTGTGTCTAACACTACTTCAGGGAGTAGTACTGTTTAGTTGTATGTGTGGAGATGATTTTTAGCTTAACAAATTTCCATTGTTGTAGATCATATGGAATTCTTCTACCAGAGGAGAGCTCCTCAAGTTTGTGGATCAGCAGCGAAGTAGTCAAGGTCCTGATGGTTCATACGATTTGACAGAATCACAGTCTTTCACCTATCAAGCTTTGTCAAAAGAATTGAATGTTGGTGATGTCTACTTGAGGGTTTACAATAATCAGCCAGATTATGAAATAAGTGATCAGGAAGGCTTTTGCATTGCTCTGCTTAAGTTTATAGAAGGTCTAGTACAGAAGTGGAATTCCATAAATTCAGAGGAAAATATGATGCATGAACATGATTCAGTGATCGATGCGTCTACCGAAAATGGTGAAGCCAGTGACTCAGCTAATGAAGGAAGAGAGAATGATTCATTTGAAAAAGACAGTAAAGACGAAAGTAGTGGAGATTGTGAAGTGATTATGAACCTCAGAAGTGGGTTAACATCGCTTCAGGTACTCCTTTGGAATAGGTTTCTAAACTGTTCTGTGTTTGCTGCACATGTTTTGACTTGTTTCATTCTCTTTCTGCAGAATCTTCTGACAAGTAATCCGGGCTTGGCTGCCGTTTTTGCTTCCAAGGAACGATTGACACCTCTTTTTGAATGCCTTGCGCTGCCTGTCCCTCCTGAAAGCAATATCCCACAAATCTGTTTGAGTGTTCTTTCTCTCTTGACAAAGCATGCTCCTTGTTTGGAGGCCATGGTCGCAGAAAGGACAAGTCTCATTTTGCTATTTCAGATACTCCACTGCAATCCTTCTTGCAGGGACGGAGCACTTGCTGTCCTCTATTCTTTGGCCAGCAGACCAGAGTTGGCCTGGGCTGCTGCCAAACATGGTGGTGTAGTGTACATTCTCGAACTTATTTTACCCCTTCAAGGTGACAATCTCTACTCTGGCATGTTTTTGCTATATTTAGATATTTGTATGATGTTATGATGTTGCTATTTCTGAAACTGAAGTGTATTTTACATGTTTAACATTCTTCATGCTCTTGCTGTTTTGCTGGTACCTGCTGTTGTTTTCATGCACATCAGTATGTTTAATTAATTGAATTTCTAACTTTAGTTAGAACTTCTTACCATTATGTTGCACTGATCCGCCACCACTAAAGATCCTGATGTGCTCATCAAACCTATTTTTAACTGATCGACATCACATTGATTTTTTCATGTTTAACTTAATACCACTAGTTAATAGATCAATTGTGTACAACATATTACTCACTTCTTTTATATCATGTAGAGGAAATCCCTATGCAGCAAAGAGCTGCGGCTGCATCCTTATTGGGCAAACTTGCTGGGCAGCCAATGCATGGTCCCAGGGTGGCCATCACACTTGCTAGATTCTTGCCCGATGGTTTGGTTTCTGCAATTAGAGATGGGCCTGGTGAAGCTGTTGTTTCGTCTCTTGAACAGACGACAGAAACTCCTGAACTTGTATGGACACCTGCAATGGCAGCTTCTCTTTCTGCGCAGCTGTCTACCATGGCGGCAGACCTCTACCAAGAGCAGATGAAAGGACGCCTTGTTGATTGGGATGTGCCGGAGCAAGCATCTGGACAAAATGTTATGAAGGATGAACCACAGGTAGCGCTTGTCCCAGAATTATCCTGGTATATCTGCATTTAACATTGGCTTATGTGTTATCATATTGTGGAAATTTCAGGTTGGTGGAATTTACGTGAGACTCTTCCTAAAGGATCCCAAGTTTCCACTGAGAAACCCGAAAAGATTCCTTGAAGGGCTCCTAGATCAGTATGTTTCCTCAGTTGCTGCTACCCACTATGAAGCAAATGCTGTTGATCCAGAACTTCCTTTGCTGCTTTCTGCTGCACTTGTTTCCTTGTTGCGAGTTCATCCGGCACTTGCAGACCATGTTGGTTACCTAGGTTATGTTCCGAAGCTGGTTGCAGCTATGGCTTATGAGGGAAGAAGGGAGACTATGGCATCTGGACAGGACACAAGTAGATCACAAGAAGAACCTATTGCACATGACAACTCTGATGGTGTCCCTGAGGCCACCGTGCAGACTCCACAAGAGCGGGTTCGCCTTAGTTGTTTGCGAGTACTACATCAGCTGGCGTCTAGCACGACTTGTGCTGAGGCTATGGCGGCAACGAGTGCAGGAACTCCTCAGGTATTGAATTATAATCTTATTTGTGTTGGTTATGACTCTTTTAGGGACACCTTGCATATTGAACTTTCCCGTGCTATCTTATTTGTTGATACAGCAGCATGGCCACTAATGTGAATTGAGTTCCTTTGAAGAATTTTCATGACAAAGCTTGATAACACTAAGTTCATTATGAATCTGGGCGTTTAAAGAAATGATGCCCATGAAAATTCATTTTCTGGCATCGTCTAGTTTTGTAGTAGCATGATATCTTGACTCGACATAACTATATACCTCTTAAATTTAAAGCAGTTTGCCTTTATAGCTGAAAATATATTATCCTGTAGAACTTACCAGAGAGAAACCAAAAGATCAACTCCAACATAATCGAGATAAATCACATCTTGTCACGATTCTCATCCAAAGCGCCATCTTGATCTTTTATTTCTTGAACTGTCTTGTAGGTTGTTGCACTGCTTATGAAAGCAATTGGATGGCAAGGTGGAAGTATACTGGCTTTAGAGACACTAAAGCGTGTCGTTGGCGCTGGTAATCGAGCTAGAGATGCGCTTGTTGCACAGGGGTTAAAGTAAGCTGCTCCAATTTCCTACATAACCAGCTTTTACATCTAAAATATAATATTCCGTTTCCAAAGATATCATTTGGTTTTGTAACTTTGAAGTGACCTTGAACAATCACTATTCAATTCCTTTGGTGCTATACATTGTTTAAATAACAGACTTGCATAGATATGCTATGTTAAAGGATGGAATTTACGAAACGTTTGCATGATTTCTGTTGAAAACCTTTGTGATCAGAACTTGTTGAGTATAACTATTTTCTCTAACTGGAAAATTAGGTATTCTGCATCAAAGCATCCACCTCTACCCCATTCTTCTGACATTACAGAAGTGAAACATATGAACATCTATTTTTGTATGCTGATTAAACATGGAAAAACACCTTTTGTCTAGATTAAACCATCATTATCGAGACTTTTTTTAATGAAAAAAGAGTTCCTAACATGGACCTACCACTACCGTCGCCTTTTTGTTTCATTTATTTTACCAGGAATACTCAAAAACTCTCTATCATTGCACTGAAAGAAAAGAGTGTTTAGACATCATCACAAGCGAACCGCGTCACCCCAAAAAACAAAAGAATCACTCTCTCTGCAGTGGCAGAACTGCTGCTATTCAGTGGAACTGAGTTTTGTTTGAATCATGCTCAATTACTACAATAACTAATTTTTTGTTCTGTATTGTACTATGAATCAAAATAGGGTTGGTCTTGTTGATGTGCTCCTTGGCATTCTCGACTGGCGAGCTGGTGGAAGGCAGGGACTCTGTAACCAAATGAAGTGGAATGAATCAGAGGCTTCAATTGGGCGTGTATTAGCAGTGGAGGTAAGCATCTTCTTCTGGGTAGCATTTTAGCTAAATCTTGCTATTGCACTGAGCAGTCAGAGGCAATCAAGGTTTGGTCATATACAGTCTCTAGGCAGCTGATGGGCACAATAGGGAGGATGATGATGATGTCTAAAGTGCTTCTTTATGCTTGTTTTGGGTGCTGGATACCACATAATTCGGCCGAATCACCGATTAACTTGCCGAGTAATCGCTATTCAGTGGGTTACTGAATAGCCGATAAAATGCCGATTACCCGATTAATCGGCCGATTAACTGGCGAATAGGCCGATTATTCGCTATTCAGTGGCCGAGCGAGCCGTTACCAGTTAACGAATTCTGAACAATGACCACATGTATGCTTTGTTGATACATTGGATGTACTCATCTTTTGTTTCATCTAAACAGGTACTTCATGCTTTTGCAACGGAAGGCGCACACTGTGCTAAAGTTCGAGAAATCCTTAATTCTTCTGATGTGAGTTCACGAACTCTATGGTTCATCTTAGCTCATGAAATTGCGCAAGTAGATCGTTGATGAAGCAACTCACTCGGCAGAAAACAAGAGATCAATTTTTGAATTAAATTTTACCAACGTTTGCAGGTATGGAGCGCTTACAAAGACCAGAAGCATGATCTGTTCCTTCCATCCAATGCACAAACGTCCGCTGCCGGAGTTGCAGGGCTCATTGAGAGCTCATCTTCAAGGCTGACCTATGCCCTCACGGCGGCTCCTTCGCCTCAACCTGCCCTGGTCCGTCTACCATCCTCATCTCCTGCTCCACCACCGTCAGGTCCTGTAAATCCTGCCAGCGGTCGGCATTCTTATGCATTCGTAGAACGCAAGTGAAAAAAAAACACGGTAATCTCAGCTCTTGACGGCGGCGTGAACATTTTGGAGTTGGTAGCTCTTCAGAGCGACTACAGGTGGCTGCAAGTACATAGCATGTACAGTTTTTCCTTTACACAGGGGTCAGGTGTCGTGTGCGTTTCTTGTACATGTAAAAGCATATACTCCTTTTTGCAACTTGCATCTGTCCATAGAGATGTCCAAGCTGGAAATGATTGTATCGATTCGTTTTGGGTTCATGGTTACATGAAATGCCAATTACCTTTGTCCTTTTTACATAAGCGAGGAATGAGTTGCATGGTGTTCCTTTTTGCCTTACTTGGTTAGTGTTGAATAGCACGAACTTCCTTCTGGGACATTAATTTATGGTCCGTGAGTCATATTTCTAAGCTTGCCAGATAAAACATTCGACAATCCTCTCCCACCTCACTATATAAATATATGAGATAAAATTTGCAATAAATACTTTTGCTATGGCTGCACATGTTCTAGAAATTTTTAGTGCTATACAAATACAAAAAAGAAAAAGCATACGAGAAAAATTGCAATAATATTTTGCTAGAATTGCACTTGATATGACTTTTATATTACTGTCCAAAGACAAAAAATTGCACCAGCCGGGAATCGAACCCGGGTCTGTACCGGGTCTAGACCACTGGTGCTTCATGTTAGAAAAACAACTTTAACCGTTTTTGACGTATACTCTATCTCGAAAGCTCAAAAAATGATAAAACCTTGAGAATTTTGATTCAGTTTGTGCAAGGCATAAATTTTTCATCATAAAAAATGAATCTAAAATAGCGAGAAAACTATGCAAAATGTGTTAGCTGAAAAACAAATGGCTACAATACAAATAATTAGGCGAGTATCGACATCGATCAGGTGCTCACATGTGGAGGGCCAGTGCCAAACAGTAGGCCTGCCTTCTTTTTTTTTTGCGAGGATACAAACGGAGATTACAACAAGTAGGCAGAAAGGACAGCAGAAATAAGAAAATTACACATTGGTCCAACTGCGTCGATGTCGCCGGAGTGGAAGAAGACGCATCGATGACGCGCCGCCGCGCATCTTCCCAGAAGCATTGGAACGGTAGAAGAAGCCCTGACGGACGGGAAGTCGTCGAAACTCGAACTCCGCAGAGCCTCCATCGTCCTCCACCAGCAGCTTCGCCTGCTTCATCTCCATTGCATCGAGGTCGTGACCCAGATCCACTGCCACGCAGATCTGGGAAGGGAAAGCACTCCCAGCGGATCCAAGAGATCCCAGAGAGCGCAGGGACAGGCACGACGCCGCGGAACTCAACGAACTCCACCGCGAACGGAAGGACGTACCTGCACCAAAAAAGCCACCAGCTCATCCTCCATGGCGCCGCCGGCCGGAGAACCCAACCACACCTACGCTATATCAACAAGCGAGACGAGATCCCCCGCCCTTCCCGCCGCCGGAGCGGCGGCGGGAGGACGAGGATCTGCTGGATCGACGGGGGCGAGGTGGATCTGCGGGCGAGAGAAAAATCGCCGCTCCCTACTGTAGCAGGGGAGAGGGAGTGCGTCCGAGGCTGTCTGCAGGTAGTAGGCCTGCCTTCTTGTCTTCTCGCCAGCGATGTCTGTCAGGCTGGTTGGTTAAGCCACATGATCAGTGAGCGATAAGCCTAACGAAGAAAGAAAAGCCGCACGCTACTCGTGTCTCCTCCAATTTTTTGCTAAATTAGAGAAACGCGTGCTTTGCCAAGGGAGGCGGGCCCACGGTTTCCGTCGTCTCTTTCACTTCTGTTTTGCCATAGCTTCCGTGCTGCTTTGCCTCTCCTTTTCCTTGCTAATCCTTCTGTTCTACCCGCGTTGTGTTTGTGATGTTGAGGTAGCCCACCCAAAATCACATGTTCACACCTCCATTGAAAATCTTTGAATTTCTACAATCCAAAGAGGCCCTACATCTTCAGCGTCAGAGTGGTGACTGATTTTTTACCTGATTTCTGCAAAATATCAGACTGATCTTTTTCTCAAGTGTCTGGAGTAAACAACCACAAGTGACCATTCTTTTTTTTTTTTGACATTCTTGCACCAGGTAGAAATCAGATAATAAGAAACCGAACCATTTTAGTTTTCAAGCGATATCATATCATCCTGCTGTCGCTGCGAGGACAAGAAACAGTACATACAATCAGTACACAAGCACTGGAGGAACGATGGCCAATTCATCTTGTCCTATATACAGTTTCAATGTAACACTACGCCGATCCATCACAGGAGTCATGACATATGATAGGTATAATGAACAGCGACGACGAATCGGGCGCTTGATTCTGCTAAACACACTACTAGCAAAAATACAACAGGGCGATGACGATGATGATGCTGAGCAGCGAGCTCCGGCTGCTGCTGCAGCTAGCTATCATCGTCCATCCTTCCTCCTAATAGACATTTTACAACAACATGATGATCATCGTCGTCTTCTTTCTCCACCTGGATGGTATGGATGTCTTGCTATAACGACGACGCCGATAACTGATGGCAACGATGATCATACGGTGGTGGAGTAAGATCGATCACGGTTTTCTCGTACCTGGTAGATGGAGCTCGATCACCGAATCGGCATTGGAGTACCAGCTCCGCGATGCGGCTGTAGAGCGCGGCGTTGAGCTGGTCCTGGGAGTAGACCGGGTGGCCATCTTCACGGCGACCTGCTGGATCATGATGTCCTTGACGACCGAGACGCTGGCATGGTACACGTCTAGGTCCAGCTCCCGCAGCGCCGTCATGAGCTTCGCCGCCGGGTGGTTTCGCTTGTGGCACTGCACGCGGATCATCGCCTCCAGTCCTAGGATCTTCGCCTCGATCTCCACTGCGTGGCACCGTGCACCGCCGTCCGGGTGCATCCCCGACGATGGCACGGCTGGCCGAGCGTCGCGCTCCTTCTTGAGCACCTCGATCTGGGAATGGAGTGTGTCCTTGTCCGACTCGAGAGCCGTCATCTTGCCACGGAGCTCGTTGATGTAAGCGATGGCGTCGCCTAGCAGCGATGCCTTGTCCATCTTGGATACGTTGGGCACCACCGCACGGAGCGCGTAGAACCGCTGGTTCAGCTTCTCTCGCCTCTGCCGCTCCGCTTCCACATGGTTCAGGGGCTCCTCGCGCCCGTTCGCCGGCTTGCGACCACGCTTGCGAGGCCGCTTCTCCTCCGGTGGCGGCACCACGCGGCTGCTCTCCACCTCGCGCACAGACGCCTCTAGGTCCGAGTGGTCCGACTCCGATTTGGCCGGGGCGCCTGTGCCCGTGGACGGCCGCGTCGTCGGCGCAGACGAGAAGGACGCATGCCCTCGTTGGCCGTCGCCGTCGGGTGGTGATTGGTGTTGCTCGCGCGGGAGGTGGCCTCCATGGACCTCTTGGGGTTGTTCTTGACGTCGTTGGGAGGGGCCGTGGCCGTTGCAGTGTGTTGCGAGAATAGGCTTCCGGGCGCGGTGGTGAGGCTGGCCGTCGCGGCGGGGGCGCCGGCGACGGGTTCCTCCGGCTGGTGCTGTCGGCGCCGAAGTTTAGGATCTCACCAGACTCGGGCTTGAAGAAGGGCGGGGCCACCGTGACGGAGGCGTTGGAGGCGAAATCCGAGAAATTGAGCTCCCGGCGGAAGGGACCCTGGCTGTGCTGGTGCTGGAGCTGGAGCTGGTGCTGCTGATGGAGGTGCTGTGCCGTCTGCAGTGGCGGAGGCTGCTGGTGGTGCTGCACGGAGGGGCCGAGGTTCTCCGTGAGCGTGCTGTGCTTCCGTTCTCGAAGTGATGGATCTGAGGTGGCGGCGGCGGCTTGGAGACGGAGATCTCGACGGAGGCGGCGACTCCTTCATGTCGGGGACGGGCGCGTCGGTGAGCCAGAGCACGGACGGATCCGTCTCCGCCTCCTGCGTCGGCGGCGGCGGCGCCGCGACGGCCGGCGCCCAGGATCCAGAGCCTCCGCCGCCTCCGTTGAGGTTGAAGAGGGAGCGGATCCTCCCGAGGCTATCGGCGGTCTGGAAGATGACCTCGGTGGCGCCGAGCTCGAGCACGCCGGTGCCGACGGGGAGGCAGACCATGGTGCGGAGGCCGAAGGTGTAGGCCTGCCTGGCCCGCTCGCAGTTGGCGCTGGCGAGCCCCGTGGCGATCCAGGTGGGCTGCCCGGTGTAGAGCGTCTGGCCCGGCAGGCCCATCCCGTTGGGGAAGGACTGCGTCATGGAGACGAGGAAGAACCACTCGGTGTCCGTGACCTCCTCCTCGACGGCCTCGTCGGGCGCGGCGGCCCCGCCCCCCGCGATGAGGGAGTTGAGCTCCCTGAGGACGCGCTTGCGGTGCTCCTGCTCGGCTGCGGAGGCCGGGGTGGGCTGCTGGAGGCGCTTGTCGGCGTCGTCGCAGCCCTTGTAGTAGCCGTCGCCCCATCCGAGGAGGGAGGCGCCGGCGCCGGGGCCGGCGTCGGTGGAGGACTGCCAGAAGATAGCGTAGGTCCAGGTGTCCCTGGAGCCCTCGATGATGGCCTGCAGGCGCTGCTGCAGCGTGTCCTGGTTGAAGGCCGGCAGGGCGACGGCGGCGGGCGGCGGCGGGGTGGCGGCGGCGCCCCAGGGGAAGGCGGGAGGTCGGCGGAGGCCATGAAGGCCTCCATCATGGAGGCGTTGTCGTCCGTCCACAGGTTCATCGATCGGGGAGGGAGGGGAGGAAGAGAAAGGTGGGATTTTGATTTTGGATGGGGGAGGGAGGGGAGGGGAGGAGGAAAGGGGAAAAGGGAAGAGAAAGGTGGGAAATGGATTGGTGGTGAGGGGAAGACGAGGCCCCAAAGTAGTAAATTGTTCGGGTTTGGCCCTTTTTTTTGAACGCTAAAAACTTGTATTCATAGGTATAGGAAAACAGTACAGATCCTAATACAAGCAGCTACGAAACAGAGAGGATACAGAGAGCAGCACTGCTGCAGATCATCTTCTTCAACCTCCAGGACGCCGAACACCCAAGACCTCCATCGTCGAGGACGACGCAGGATCTAGCCGCCGACAGCCCTCTCCAACGGAGCGGAAGAACTCCTAGCCCGAAGGCCTTGACGGGCCGCATCAGCCACCAGCTCCGACGAGCTGGATCTGAACCCGAAGATGGTCCATCGGCCGGGGGAGTCCCCCAAGCAATCTCCGCCCCAGATCCAGGGCCAGCGCCACTCCACCTCCACCGAGGTGGCCAGATCTTCAACCTGCAAGCCTCAATCCCGCGCAACAGCAGCCTCCCGTCCCCTCCGCACGCCTCCAGAACACCAACCAGAACGCCAACCGCAAAGAAAACACCAGCACCGGAGGAAGCACCAGTGGAGCAGGGCAGCAGCCAGCCGCCGCCGTTGAAGACGACGTCGGAGCGAGGGGAGGCTGCGCCCCAACAAAACGACGACGGAGGCCTCCTCGCCTCAACCCCGACGCCCGAGATCCACCCTATCCACACCCTATCTACACCGCCGGAGCGCAGATCCGGGGATTCCCCATCCTCCCGCCGCCGGAGCGGCCGCCGGAGGGTGGGAAATCCCACGGATACGCCGGCGCACGCTGGTCGCCTCGGGGTCGCCCTCGAGTCGCCTCTGGTTCTGTAGAAGAGAGGAGAGGAGGAGAGTTCCAGAAATATGCGTCGGCACCTAAAAAAGTTATGTCTGGGGTTTGGCCCTTTGGGTTCGGTCGCCGTCGCCGTCCGTCACCGCGATGCTTGTTTTCTTGGTGGGGTAAATTCGGGAATCCCGACTCTACTGAATGCACTCTGCTGCGAAGGAAAAAACTATTGTTCTTTGTAGGCGCGGAGCAGTAACTGCCTTTGCCCTTTTTCTTCGCCTAGTAAAACTTTCTGTTTTCGTATCTTCTCTCTTCTCGGGGTTGCATGCCCGAATTTAGGAGGTCCGTTTGTGTGACCGCCGTGTTCCTAGCATGTTGCCGGAGGAGTGGGACCCATTGTCAGCGTCTCCCATGGGATAGGGATGGGCCCACCCGTCAAATATTTTCCACGATTATCTATTTGTGAGCAATTTCTGTAGCGGTGTTAAAAAAAGGATCTATGGTGGAACGAGGTGGATCACCGAATTTCAATGGGATCGGCGTGGAGCAACCAAGACGAAGACCGTAGATCACCATCGGATTTCTTTCCGTATATGAGTGTGGTGTATCTAGATTGTGATAATCAACATGTTACGTCGTCCTTATCTTCATCGTGGTTACTAGTAGGATCTGTGGCAGATCATGTTGTGGCCATATTATTGGCACACCTTCCATTTCCGTCGAATGATGCTAGATATACGTTTTTGCACATATATTCTATTTCCTTTTATGAGAATTGAGATATCAAGCGTGATACATTTGGATTTTTTCCGTAAATGACTGTGGTATATCTAGATTGTGATAATCCACATTTACAACGTCCTTATATGCGCGTCGTTACTCGTATCTCTTGCAAATCTAAAAAAGATCATGTTGCATCATAAATATTTGGTAGTGGTAAAACATTTTTCATTTTAGCACCAATGGTGGTAATTTGTAGATTAATCCATTCTTTACATGTAGTTAATCCTTTTTTAAACATTGCAATATTGAGTAGGCTTGGCTAACAAAGTTTACCGAGTGAATAAACAAAGTGTTCTTAGACATTGAATCAAGCGGGCTAGCTAGTGCCACACTCCTCGTTATTGCACGTAGGCAGGAGCAAAACATTCGACCTTTTGAAACCAAGTATGTTTTGAATGACTGTGTGGCTAACTGACCTCAAATCTCTGGGATCTAGCGCAACAGCCAGCGGCGGAACATGACAACTAGGGGTGAAAACATATTGGATGCAGATGGATAATGTCCTTCCCACTTTCATTTTCACATTTTCAAAACGAGCACACGTAAGAACACACAATTTGTTCAATAGGAATACAGAGTGAATGTTACTCGAATACGGATGCACATCATATGTTTCTCAATTCAAAATTGATATAAATACAACAAAATAATATACTTATATCTTATAACAAGTCAACGATAAAGATAAATATACTAATATCATAAACACTACTTTCAAGTTCGATCATAGACAAACACATTCGACCACTTGTTAGTTTTCCTAGGTCGGATAATTGGCATATAAGGCTGGAATCACTAAAGTTGGTAACATAATTTTATTCAGATACAATTATATCCATTTTCATATCCACGTCCGCTTCTAAATTCAATACCACATTTGTATATGTATTCACAAAATAAATCAGGATATATTACACTTTCGTTTCCATTTTTTACCGGATGTGGATATTGCCATATTCATTTTTAATTCTGATAAGGATCAACGTGATCCAAAAGGGTTTTTAGCCCCGATCTTTCACGACGAACCAAGAACAACAACGTTGGATCGAAATCAACCCCACGCAAACAACAATCAACAAATCAAACGATCAGCAATCAAAAACAGGCAACTCTCGTATACGGGGACCCATCTTAGGACTAACCTCATGATAACTTTTAATCTCAAATTCTTATCTTAGATACATGACGGCTGCTGTGACCCTTATAAGGTGACTCAAATCTAACTCGGTTGGACATCCCCAAACCGAACCTAACAGAAACCAGATCAAACCCAACATGGTTCGAACCATATAAAAACACGAACCGACACTAATACTACTCGGACCGGTTAAATAAGATGGTGACACGAAATAAAACACAACCCATCCAAATTCCTACATGATTTGGTATGCATCTCCAGTACATGTCGCTAGCTTGGTGGTGTCCTGAATTGGGCTTCACCTCATCTTCTGGAGAAATCTCAATGCAGAAAGGTCCAAACTGAAGAATATATGGTGGTGGTGCAATAATAGGATTAATAGGTATCCTCCTCTCATCAAATTCTCGAATATATGAACGTCGAATAATTCAGATTATCCACTTCTACTTTGCACCCCTAATGACAACCAAACCGGGTAGGGCAAGTTCATCGCCCGGGAGATAGCATGGCTAGTGAAGTAATATTTAGACAAATTTTAATCTTTGATGGGTAAAAAAAAAACTTTGTAAAAGTAAAAATCTTCGACCAAAAATTGTCCTCTTTTAATTCATTCGATCTAAATCGGCAATTAGGCTATACTTGTGCATGGCGCCAAGAAATTTTCTCATCGTAGTCTCATTTGAAGTGTTGCTTCTATACTTGCCTGTTGTTTCGAAGCCTATTTCGGTGCAATTTCATGTCACATATGGATGTGTATTTGTCTAAACAACATTGACTACGCACGAAGAGAACACTATGCACGTTTTATCTGCTAAAATTAACAAATATGTCTACAATTGAAAATTCATCACAAAAGAATTAATGCCACTTGAAAAATAAATAAATATAACAACTACTCCACAAAGCCGTACGGGGGCAGCATGAGCTTACCACAAGTGCACGAGTGACGAGTGAGACACCCAACGCCGGTCGGGTCAGGCCGGCGTGTTTGACCGTTGACGTCTAGGCTAACCAACGGCTGGATCCACTCCAGTCGAGCTAGACCACGTATACATTCTACTTACAAGCTAACGGAACCGGGGCCCACGCAGCAGCGACAGCCACGACAAAAACAACAACGTGAGCCTCCGGCCGACGGATCGTTTAACACCTGCCGCAAATCTGGGCCGTCCGTGTTCACGTGTTTGGCGAGGCCCGCATCGTGTTCCGTATTATTTTTATCGTGCATTTTCTGCTTAGTTTAAGCGTGGATTTGATTTTCGCGATCTTGAGGCCGTGATAAACAAAGGTGGTTGGTGCGTCGTTGTCGAGTCACGACGATTATCTATCTCTGCTTTGATGCTAATCCAGAGCTGAGGTCGCTAATAAACAAGTGTTGGTGCTGCAGTGGAGTGGCGGCAGTTTTGGATTCCATTTGCAAATGCTACACTCACTCGTCGCGTGCTCTGCCGGTTCTTCGGAAAGCATGTGTTTTTCATACTCAAATGCTACACTGCAAACTGCTCCTTAAAAAAGCGGGTGCTTTAAGGTTGTGAATCATGATTCCACAGACTCAGAGCAAGAGGAAACAGTAATAACAAATGCACGAATTAAGTTATTTTGTAAAGACCATTCGGAGGCACAGTCACTTGATTGTCTCAAATATTACCACCAATCTTAGGGATTATCTCGCCATTACCTTAATTATTTACTAAATTGATGCATGCACTTCTTGTGCCTATTTGGCTTGGTCCTCGAGATGGTCGTGTTACATAACGGTCGTCGAGGGTGTTGTTTCTGTTTCAGGCCGGTTTTCCGCTAATTAATCGGCCAATTTATACTTCTTCTTAATTAATAAAAATTGACAAGTATTTTGCCTTAGTTCAAAAAATCCCTGGATTTTTCTAGGGATTACTTTTGGATTAGTGCGGCCTAAATTCCCATGCCTTAGTTCTACATATATCTGAACATCCACTCTAGGGTAGTGTATGGACTGAAAAATTTGCATACAAAGTTTGGAGAATTCAAATCCATAGATTTTTTTCATACGAAGCCCTCTGAGTTAAAGGAATGTCGCCTCCAAAATACAAATGCGTTGCATTGCTACGCCTCAATTCTATAGGATTTGAACATCCACGACAACCTCTTTTTAACACTCGTTCGTGTAGTATCTAGACTTTTCCAGTAATCAGTAACATAACTAAGCTCCCTGGGATTTGAGCGATATGAGGCATCCCACGTGTCTGTGCATCATTTCTCGTTCACGACCGACTCGGGAGAGTGGATTCGCTCCTACCTTGACCCGCGAGGACGACTCCTGGACAGAGCAGGTCGGTCTCGCGTGCTCCATCCTCGATCCACCCACCGGCACCCCTTCTCTGGCAGTCCGCTCTGGCTGGTCTCCGGCTGCGCCACCGCTCGTGGCCATCCCCTACCCCTCCATAGATGGTTTCTACCATCTTTGAGCGTCGCCTCTCGCCATCCCCAACCCCCTATTGAAGGCCAGCGCTCGCCGGACCTGCTGAACGCCGGAGCGGCCGGCGACCATGGTGGAGAGACGCGATGGTGGTCGGGAGATCTGGCGCCCTCCACCAAGAGGCCGGCACCAGCGCCTCGGATCCGTTCCGGCCGACCTGCACGCTGTCGGCCTCCTCCACACGCGAGGGCGACGACGCAGCCGCTCGGTCTGCTGCCGTCAGCAGCACGCTCTTCCCGACGCTGGTCTCCCACGAGGCAAGCTCAAGGTATCCCCAATCCGAACCATCCCTTACCTCGGCCAATCCCTCCCGTTTTGGTGCAAATTGGTTGATGTGATGCTTAGATTGCAGTGGTTTGGCAGTTGAAATTGAGTATGTGGAAGAAATGCTTGTATGTTATTGTACGAAATTGTGCAATCTGGGTACACTTCTGATAATTGTACATGCTAGGATGTGAGATGGCTCGTAGTTAAGAAAGGGTGAGTTGATGCAGGTTACCCTTTCATTTTCTTATTTTACATTCAACATTAAATTCGAATTTGCTAGCTTATAGTTTCCTACTTCATACGATTTTACCAAATTCCAGTAAACTGTGCACTTGAGGCTGTTATTGTACTTGTGATCTTAGTCTATTGTTGCATAGCTGAGCCATGTCAACCTCAGGTTAATTAATAATAGCTCGAAAGCTCGTTTAATATCATCATGACGTCCCAAGAAAATTAGATGTCATGGGTCCTGGCTGCTGAGAATATATTTTTTTACTAAAATCTCCTTCTCCTGAAGATAGTATTTTCGAAATTGGTTCATATAATCGTAGAATCATGGAAAACATTAAGCTTCCAATCTGTTTGAAACTGGTCATGGGGCTAGCATTTCAATAAAGTAACAAATTTGACAACTTTTAGTGACCGTGAGTGACTTGAGAATGAATTTAAGCTTATTATATATATCAGAAAATCAAAGCAACTATACTCATGAATTATGTCGAGTGATCCAAGGAATTCATCTTGTTGTCGTCTAATAAACATAGAAAGTAAAAGTTGCATATCCACTGAGTTCAGGTAAAAGTCACTTTTCTCCTTATCCTGAAAGCCCATTCTAACAATTACCTGCCCATTCAGGTGGTCCTCGTATATATTTGATCATTATAAACCTTCATTTGCATCTGTATAATAACTGATTGCAATTTGCTTTCGTCGGCATCCCATTTACTACTGCATGTCCTTATAATAGATGGGACGCGTGTGGTAGCTTACTCGATCCAGACTGGTAGTTCTTGATTCGCCCACGAGCAGGTGGTGGGAAAATAAGTGGGAAGGTTGTCTATTTCTGCTTCTAGGAGTGGTGAAGTGGGCGCCATCATGGTGGTGATGGTAGTTCTTGGGGCGGCGGCTGAGGGGAGACAGTGGTGGAGGGGATAGGGAGGCGCATATTGCTGTGAAGGCCAAATTCAGATAATGAAGTCTGTATGTTGCTCCCCTCAGTTCACAAACGAGATCTGTAATCAGTTTCCTGTAATATGCAAGTTGTTTCTTATAATAGCGCCCATCCGTCCATTGATATTCCTTGCAGCAGTACATGATCCTGAACTTTTGACTATACTAATGAGAATGGATTCTTGATGGAAATGGTTGTTCTGTAGATCCTTTAAAAAAATCAAAGCATGGTTTTATCTTTTTATCTGGACATTAAAAGGCCATGTTGATGGTTTTCTTACTGCACATATACAGTCAACCTGTTGCCCAGATTATCTCACCTGACTTTATGATGTATCATTCATTTCTTCCAGTTCATAACATGTGAGATTTATTTCTCAAATGATAGCACTAAGACAAGCGTGATATTACAAGTACATATAATCTGGACAGTTTTATCACCAATCAATTCTTAGCTAGGACATATGACTACAACAGTTCATGATGAGTTAATATATCCAAAGTTTCATACCGTATAAACATGTAGAAATACAATATTGTTGATCTCTCATCCATTTGTCCCAGGAATTTAGTTGAAAGATGAACTATACTAGCACAAACTTAGAGACGTACCATTCTCAACAAGAAGTGGAAATCTAGACACCTGAAACAATCTAGGTAAGTGGTACTCTGAATAAAATTGATAACTCGCTTGCATGTGTGTTGGGAGAGATAAAGAGAGATCAGATTTTGTTGGGAATTGTAAGTATCTATCCAAGTTATATTTTTTCATTTGGTATTCAGCGATCTTGGTTTGTGCTTTTCTCAGGTTTAGGATGATTTTAGAGTGTAGAAAACATGGGCTGTATCATCGTATCATGTTAGTTTGAGAATTAGAGAGTGTGTTCACTTTGACAGGCGATGAAAATTAGAAAAATATGTGATCAATAAATTTGGGTTAGTGCATTTGTGCAGCAACACACTTCAGATCAAGTACATTAGAGGTTAGTTTCAGTTATTTTATCAAGACAACTAGGGACAAAAGCAAACCTGCTATTGTGTATATACATATATCGTTGCATACATATATATATTCACAGATACATGTAGGTTCACAGGTTTATACATATAAGGAATTATTTCCCCAAGCTTGCTAGCTTTTATCATTTGCTTTGCTTCCTCTCCTTCAGCTATATGTCTATCCAGATACAGTGAACACTTACTCATGGATGTTCAGAAGTCCTTTGTTGTTGTCCAGCAAATCAATGCTCGCTTTCTTGTTAATTTAGAGGCGTAGGGTGAGCTAAATTGAGCCATAGGAGCAGACCTTTAAATTGGGTAAAACATCTGACTATAAGTATGCTCACGCCTAGAAGGTAGAACTGAAGGTGCACCTATTGAAGCTCAATCATGTACATATATTTGGTCATTCATTTTCGTAGGGGTAACACCATTATTGTAGCATGGACTCAGATTTTGGCAACATAATTTAGTTCAGGAAACAATTAGGCTAGCTGATTGCAACTCTATTTTTGAGTGATACTTACAAATGCGCATGGCCAGCAGTAACTTATGACTAAGTGAGACTAGGTGGAAGAGTTTTAGTAATTAGATGATCAACTTAATGGTCCAATTATGTAAACACTAAAAATCTTTATTATGACTAAAGAACTGTCACAGGCGTCAAGTGTGCACTCTAGAAGCTAGAAACCTGAATGGTTCAGTTTTACTCCACTAGCTGCTTTCGGACCATAATCTTCATTACTAGATTAACCATATCTAGCATCGGTAGCTTCACAATTCCAATTGGAAGTGTAATTGCCCAGTTAATTTTCCAGTAGAATAGAGTTGCACATATCTATTTCATAGGAATTTTTTTAGATTTGCTATTACTTTCAATTCATATCTCTTTGTTGTCTCCTGCTATCTTTAATAGTTCATAATAAAGAACACCTCGGTATGTTTATTTCGTGAGATTTTTACTAATCCTGCCACTATGTTATTCTTTATTCAAGGAAAAGCAGTCTTTTTGTTTTTCTTTAAGATGTTAAATATACAAGATTTTCGTGCGTTCTTCCTTTTTCTGTTAGTTGTGCTGAATTTGTTGTTTTGGCTATCTTCTTTCTCTCATCCAACCCTGACCATATCAGATATGTGAGGGCAGTAGAACGCTAGGTTTGTCCTTATATCTTCATATTTACTCCATTCTTTATGATATTTCACAAAAATCATCTTGCTGTAACTCGAATAACCACATTCAGCTAACTCACACATTCACAGGCCTTCTTTACTGCTCTCACGGATCTGGTTAGTTTTTTCTTTTGCCATTTCAAAAAGTAGGGAATGCACTATTTAGTCGTTCCGGACCCAAAAAACATGCATATCATGTTGTTATGTCTTTCTTAAATTCATGATGAATTCTTATCAGAGAATTGAGTCTGCAATATGATTTTACTTTTCCTACCATATACATTTGTGCAATTAAAAACCCTACACCGGACCAAAAGTTGGAGTTCCAGTTGCAATGTGCCTTCTTTTCGTGTCCTTAATAGATATAATTGTCTCGTAGATATAATAGGAAAAAATCCTTTTGATTATGTTACATGTGTATGGGATGCTGGATTAAGTGCTTACTGTTTTGTAGTAAATTAACGCATACAATCTGGTTGTAGAAAAAGGAAATACAATTAGCTCCACCCCCAATATAAAGAACACAGCGATGACAATAAATAACGGGCGCAGCAAAGCGCGCATAATCCTTCTAGTTTTTTCTATGTTCCATCCAAATGATTTATTTCTATAGTTTTCATTTGTTTTGCTATCATCCGTTTACACTTACAATAATGGCAAATTCATGTGTTTCTCAATTGTACAATCCAAATAGGGTCCTAACATCTCTTTAAGACTCGGTAACGTAGAATCGAGACACTTTTCTTGTGTTTTCCTGTACCATCCAAAGAACTATTTTCTACATTTTTATGTGTGTATTGTAATCATATGTTTTGCAAAACCCATCAGGCTCCAATGTTTGTCCTATTATTGCATTTCTCAATCCGTAATCCAAATATGCGCTACATTGAAAATTCTCCATAGGCTCAAACCTCTTGAGGAGAATCATGTTTTTTTGCTGATAAAATCAAACACATTTTGGTGCACACAAAATCCTAGGTGATTCGTATGTACTGTATAAGATATCACAATCCGGCATTTGTTCGTTCCATTTCTGTGTTTCTAGAATCTTTGAATCAAACATGGACTCATCAAGGAATTCACTGGTTTAAACTACTTTCTCCGATCTATTATAATATGCGACACTTATAGGAAGCGTTGAGTGCGTTCGCGAAGCAGGATTATGCAACCAGGGGTAAACAAACCATTTATCTAGCGATCGATTGGATTTAACGACACGATGGATGCATCAGCCGGGAGGTGGAAGCTTCGCTGGTGGCGCCAAGTCGGAGCACGTTTTGCTGCGCGGTGCATGCACGGTGCTTGCTTTCCGGCCTGCACTCTGGAGAAATCTTATTTTATTTTTATTTAATCGTGGAGTGGCGTTGTCGTCACGTGCTTTGGGGGCCCTTCACCATGTGGACGCAGCTGGAAGGAAGCCTGGAACACGCCTTCCTCCTTTTCCCCGATTGTTTATCAGAAAAAAAATGATAATTGTCATGTTTACCTATGGACCCTACAGCTGTTGATAACATGCAAGTGGGCTTAACGTGGAATGAGCTTTCAGAGGAAAAAACTTGGAATGGTCGACCTGACGTTAAAACAGGAGGACCAATTGGCTTTTCATTCTTCGCTGTTGGATCAGATCGAAGATATTAATTGCGCTGATCATGGAGATGGATAGATGCAACGAATGCATACCAACACTCACTAGTAGAAAAAGGTAATCCATCATGCGCATTAGTCCCCGCGAAATTTTGAACCAGCACTAATATGAGCATTAGTCCGGTTCGATTGGAGGCCACGCCGTACCTCCACAGTCCCAAGTCGAACAGGTCATTAGTCCAGGTTCGTGATACGAACCGGGACAAAAGGTCCGCGGCAGGGCAGCCGCAGAGGTGGGGCCCGCACGACCACCTTTAGTCTCGGTTCGTATCACGAACTGGGACTAATGTGTTCCCCATATCATCTTCCACCCCGAGCCAGCCATCTCCATTTTTGAGCTCGAGTTTCATCATCATTTTCTCCTCTTTCTCCTCGGTTTCCTCCCCATTTTTTTTCCACCATTTGTCAAGATTGACGGCGTCTCATTTATCCAAGGGTTAGCAACTTCATCTTTTCTTCCGGCGTTGCTACTTTAGCTCATTTCATTGCTAGTTTAGCTCATTTCATTTTTCTAGTACTAGCTAGGTGTTTGATGAAATGCCTAACCTAGTGAGTTCATTTGTTTTATATGCAATTTGAGCTCAAATTAAAGTATGATTTGTGGGTTTTAGTGTCGTCCCGTCCCCATCGCTTCCCTGCCGCCGCCCGTCTGTGCTCTGCCTCTCACCGACACCGCCCAAGGTCCATGACGCCACCCCTCCCATGCTAGCCGCCGCTCGAGGTCCTCCCGTGCTCACCGCCGCCCGAGGTCCACGACGTCGCCCCTCCCGTGCTAGCCGCCGCCCGAGGTCCTCCCGTGCTCGCCGCCGCCCGAGGTCCACGCCGCGACGCCGCGGCCGAGATCCACGACGCCGCCGTCGCCTCCCCGTCCTCCCCGCCCGTGCTCGTCACCCCAGCCTCCCCGACGTCGCGTGCGAGGTCGTACGACGTCGTCGTCGCCTCCTCGTTCTCCACGCCGGCCTGTGCTCGCCACCCCCGACCTCCACGCCGTCCGTGCTCGCCGTCCCCTAGGTCAGCCTCTGTCGGCCCAGTGGAAACCAGGGTACCACGGGCCGGCCTGCCACAGCCCTCAACACTCTGCTGAAGATTCTGCTAAGGACTAGGCGCCTCAGCCTGGCAAGCCTCGCGAGGGACATTTCCCTTGTGATGGCCTCTTCTATCGAGAATATCGCTAAGTCATGGCGCACGTCAGCGCCTCCCTCGCGAGGCCCCCCTCGCGAGGCGTCAAGTACTCGAGGACCTCGGCCAGGCAACACACCCCTCGCGAGGTTCCTTCGGGTGAAAGCAAGCTCTGTCCCCGCGACAGAGCGCACATGGCCTCTACGTCCGACACAGAGTGACGCACGTGCCTGCGCGCAGTGACGACCACGCCGCAGTTGCCATTCTGGTGATAAAGTGGTCAACAAAGCTGCACCAAGCAAAGGAGGCTACAAGGCTTGCCATTCCGGTGACAAGGGGACCGTTGGCCGCTACGCTCCAAACTGACGTCACCGTGGGGCACTCCACGGACCTCTCCAGCGCCAGCCCACCGTCCTGGATGGACGGTGACTTTTCCTGCCAAGAGGACGCCGCTCCCTGCCATGGACCGAGTCCATGGATAGCTCTGTGACCGTGCACTGTCCTCCTCCTTCGTCGCCATGTGGTAGCCCTTCCCGCCTAAGAATTGGGGAAGAGGCCCGGGGCACCTATAAAAGGGGGCAATGTATGACCAAGGGAGGGGATTCCCATTGGATTCCGATTCGATCCCCCATTCCATCCACCGTAGTTCCTCCCTAGCAAAGCTTGAGCTTCCGCTAGCTCACTGTACCGTAACCTCCATAAGCAGTGCAATACAACCAAGCAGGAGTAGGGTCTTACACCTCGCGGTGGCCCGAACCTGGGTAGCGGCTCGTGTTTACTCTCTGCCATGATGTCCCTTACCGAGCTCGATGAGCACCGTCGCTGAGGTAGTTGAGGGTTGTTTGACAGCGTGTTCAGCCCCCTTTTGATTCCTGGCTTCAGTGAGACACATCCCTAGTTCCTGGGACTAGTCTCCGACATTTGGCGCGCCAGGTAGGGGGTTGAGGCGCGTCTTCAACCTCTCCTCCGCCTTGGCCGAGACATGTGCTGAGCGTCTCGCCCGCCGGACATCAGGCAGGGCCAACATCGAGCCCGTCGTCAACCGCAACCCGCGTGGCCGCCCGCGCGCCAGCGACGCTCCAGAGCGCAACACCGGCCCTGAGCCCCGCGTCGAGCACCCAGAAGACCAGGACGGCGACGGCGACGAGGAAGCTTCCTCCCTGCACCCGTCCAGGAGCCAGGGCACCTCTACGCAGAGCCGGGTGGTGCCCAGCCCAAGCGCTGTGCTGCTCATGGCGCAGGAGCTACTGCGCTACAGCCCCGCGCAGGCGGGCCACGACGGCTGGCTCGACCGCGTCACCGAGCTCGTCAACGTCGCTGCCGTGCCCGCTCCAACGCCCTCTCGCTCACTGGTGCACCACTTCGGGCACACAAGGAACATAGTGCACGTCGCTCCTCCCCTCCTCCGCCTCCACCTCCGCCACCTCCTCCGGCTGGAGCACCGACTGAGAACAACCACGCCGCGTCGCACGCCTCTTCGCCGCATGACAGCATGATCGTGCAGCGGGCGCCAGAGGACGCGCGCGTGGAAATCGAGTGCCAGCGGGACCGCCGCAACCGTGCCGTCCAGGACGTCGCCACTGCAGGACGCCAGAACCACCACACGCTCACTGGCGGTGTCGCGACGTACGCCACGGGCTGCACCGCGTTCACCCGCAGCCTGCGTCGCGTTGTCTGGCTAGTCAAGTTCAAGTCGGACCTTCCTCCGCGCTACGACGGCAAGACCAACCCCCTGGAGTTTTTGCAGCTCTACACTGTGACCATCCAGGCCGCAGGCGGTGACGACAAGGTGATGGCCAACTGGTTCCCCAAGGCCCTCAAGGATGCAGCGCTCTCGTGGCTCATGAACCTCCCCGAGAACACCATCAACACATGGGTGGAGCTCTGCAAGTGCTTTGTGGCGAACTTCAAGGGCACGTACGAGCGTGGTCTCACCTACAACGACCTCCGCGCTGTGTGCCAGAGGCCTGGCAAGACTCTCCGCAGGTACATCCAGCGCTTCAGCCAAGTCCGCAACAAGATCCTGAACATCTCCGACACGCATGTCATTTCTGCCTTCGGAGTGGGCGTCACGGACGTCAGGATGCACGAGAAGCTCAACATCCATGACAACCTCACCTCCGTGGTGAAGCTCTTTGACTTGGCGGACAGGTGCGCCAAGGCTGAAGAGGGTCGCCTCTTCATCAAGCAAGATTCAGAGGAAGAGCCTCCTGAGGGGTCCAAGCTCAAGAGGAAGGCCAGCGAGAAGCGCAAGACCACCGATGTCCTCGCGGCAGAGCCTGACGCCAAGCAGAAGCGCGCTGCCACTCCAGCCGTGGACGCTGGCAAGACAGATGATCGCCCATTCTGCATCTACCATAACAGGAACAACCACGTGACTCAAGACAGCTGGGAGCTCACGAAGATCTGCGACAGCCGCGAAAAGCGCCGTGGCCACGGCGGCCGCGGGGGCGGACGCTGGAACAACGACGACAACTACCAGCAGAACCCTCAAGCGAACGCCTTCCAGCAGAACCCCGTCGGGCAAAACAACAATCTCCCTGACGAGGACCTTGGGGGCTACCAGGTCCCTCGTGGGGCAGCATGCATCCTCGATGGGGCTCAGGCTCTCAGGTCCAACCGCCACTTCAAGCAGCTCTCTTGCGAGGTCAACGCCGCGCTTCCTGGGGTTGAGGCATCCCAGCCCCTCAAGTGGTCGCAATACCCCATCGCCTTCGACTCCAGCGACCACCCAAAGTCCACCAAGACCGTGGGCACCATCCCTCTGGTGTGCACTCCCACCATCAACAACATCGCCGTCACCAAGACGCTCATAGATGGGGGTGCATGCCTGAACGTCTTCTCCGTCGAGACCTTTGAGAAGCTTCCAGTGCCATACGAGCGGCTGATGCCCACCAGGCCCTTCTAGGGGGTGACAGAAGGTACCACCACCCCGCTGAGGCAAGTGAGGCTTCCAGTCACCTTCGGAACGCAAGAAAACTACCGCACCGAGCTCATCGACTTCGACATCGCGCACATCGGCCTGCCCTACCACGCCATCCTCGGCTACCCCGCCCTCGCGAAGTTCATGGCTGTCACTCACCACGCCTACAACACCGTCAAGCTTCCAGGCTGCAGCGGCACCATCACCATCCGTGGCCAGGTCAAGGACGCTGTGTGCTCTGTCGAGCATGCCTACAAGGCTGCCGCGGTGGCATTTCCTGCTGACGAGGACGCAGAGGAGCCCCCTGCGAGGCCGGCAAAGAAGAAGCAGTTGTTCTCTCAGGAAAAGACAGCCACGAAGAAGGCGCCACTGGGCGCCAGCGGCTCGGGGGCTAGCGTCACCATAGGCGCTGGCTTGCCATCACATCCCCGGCATGGCGGCCTTTCCCTCCCGTAGGATACATCATCTGAGCTCTCTCTACAACGCGTCGCCATGGGCCGCGAGAAGCCTCAGCCACTCTGTGTGGAACCCCATGCTCAGACATGGCAGCCTTTCCCTCCCGGGGGCTACATCATCTGAGCTCTCTCTACAACGCGTCGCCACGGGCCGCGAGAAGCCTCAGCCACTCCGTGTGGAACCCCATGCTCAGACATGGTGGCCTTTCCCTCCCGGGGGCTACATCATCTGAGCTCTCTCTACAACGCGTCGCCACGGGCCGCGAGAAGCCTCATCCACTCCGTGTGGAACCCCATGCCCAGACATGGCGGAACTCATCTTGGCCACGCCAAGTGTAATGAACAACTTCATTGCAGCATGAACCTATGGCCTCAGCGCCGTTTTGTAATGTTGCCGCGGTAAGCATCTGGTTCCTGCCATCATTCACGCTCATACTTATTCCCATGCGTATCTCACGAGCGGGGGCTGAGCATGGTGCCTGTGCCTCGAGAGCATCCCAGCAGCATCGCCAAACCCAAAGGATCCGAGCTCTGAACTCATGGGCCTGCTCCCATGCACATCACCTCACCAAGGACCTTGGTGCTTACTCTCCTCGCGAGACACACATGAGGAAACCTATGAGCGCGCATGAGTTGTACAACCATGCATTGCTTGTGGGTCTGCCTACTTGTCCAACGCAGGAAGCACGACGCATACTACAAGACTGCGAGACTCCAAGGTCAGCCCCAGGCAACCCCGAGAGCAAAAATGCCTCGTCAGGGAACACAACGCCCTCTACTGAGATGTAAGGGTTTCCCTCCTCTGGTTCTAAAATGGGTACAAGAAATCTTAGCTTCTGGTTCCTCTTCTGTATTACTAAATGGCGTTCCTGGAAAGAAGTTCCATTGTAAAAGGGGAGTGCGACAAGGAGATCCCTTATCTCCAATTCTATACGTACTTGGTGGTGATTTGTTACAGAGCATCATTAATCTTGCTTTCGAGGAAGGAAGGCTGCAGCTACCGATACCTGTTGATGGAAAGTTCCCTGTGGTACAGTATGCAGATGACACCTTGGTGTTTTTACCTGCTGATCCGGTTCATTTACAAACTTTTAAGGAATTGTTGGATCTTTTTGCTTCAATTACTGGTCTGAAGGTTAACTATCACAAGTCCAATATGATACCCATCAATTTAACAGCCGAAGAAACAGCTTCATTGGCACAGATTATGGAGTGTCAAGTTGCTTCTATGCCTTTCACTTATCTTGGCTTGCCAATGGGAACCACAAAGCCCTCCATGAAGGATTTTGCTCCTATTATTGATAGGATCGAGAGGAGGTTGAATGCCACAGTCTCCTTCCTTTCCTATGGTGATAGCTTGGTACTGATCAATTCAGTCCTGTCATCATTGCCTACCTATTTTATGTGCACTTTGGTTATTCCAAAAGGAGTTATCGAGCTGATTGACAGAGCTAGAAGAAGGTGTCTATGGAGAAAGGATAAGCATAAAGAAAGAGTAAATTCTTTGGCTGCTTGGGATATGGTGTGTAAACCAAAGGAAAAGGGAGGCCTAGGCATTATCAATCTGCAGGTTCAAAACAAGGCTCTCTTGCTGAAGTTTCTTGATAAATACTATAACCATGCTGACCTCCCTTGGGTCAAATTGGTTCGGAACTCGTATTATTATGCTTCGGTCACTCATGCTGTCACCCTGAGTGGATCTTTCTGGTGGCGAGGTGTTCTTAGCTCTGTGGATGATTGGAGGGCTATAACAAAATGCAAACTTGGCAATGGTAGTTCCATTCTCTTATGGGACGATTTCTGGTCAGATGAGATTTTATCTCGGAGATTCCCACGTTTGTTTTCGTTTGCGAAAGATAAGCTTATTTCAGTAAAGGAGGTGTTGTCTTTGGAGCAGCTATCAGATGCCTTCCACCTGCCTTTGTCTGTTGAAGCATATCAGGATTACAATGAGCTTCAGGTTATCATGTCTAATATTGTATTGGAGGCGACTGAGGATACATGGAGTTGTGTCCTCACTAAGGAGGGATATACTCCGAGCAGTTTTTATAAACTCTACTTTGCTGGTTTTCCTAAACATACACCCTCCTCCTGGATATGGAAATCAAAGTGTATGTCCAAGCATAAATTCTTTGCTTGGCTGGTTCTACATGACAGGATCAACACAAAAGACATGCTTATACGGAGGAATTGGAAGGTCACTGATAATAACAATTGTGTGTTGTGTAGTCAGAGGCAGCTTGAGGACTGGTTGCATCTGTTCTTTCAGTGCCAGTTTAGTTCGCGAATATGGAGCTATCTGCAGATTCAGTGGAAGGATGATACTGTCTTGAATAATCTGTTGGAAGCGAAGAAGGATTTTAAGGGTCCATGCTTTGTTGAGATAGTGATTCTTGCGTGTTGGAATATTTGGAAGCAAAGAAATGGCCTAATCTTCAAGAAGACACTGCCTACATTCCGTGGATGGAAAGCTGGTTTCGTCCTCGATCTCACTCTGCTGTTGCATAGGGTGAAGCACTCTGTACATCCCCTTTTGTCATAAGGATTGACAACCTTCCCTAATATTTTTGTACATGTTTTCTTGTAAATATTTGTAACGCTGAGATAAGGTAATAAAAGGCTGTGGGGGTCTCCCCTACAGTATAAGGTTTCAAAAAAAAAAAGACGAACGTCTCGCAAAAGCTAAGTCGAACTTGTTGAATTTTCCCTCGCTGGTTTTCGCCTCTCGAGCCTCCTTTTCTCTCTTATGCTTCATGGGCTGCATGCACGTCAAAAGGGGGGCTCCCGAGTATTGTGCCTCGAGAGCCCTTACCTCTCCAAGCCTCACGCACCCCCCGGCCTTGTTATCGAGCCCTGACTCATACATACCGAGCGGCGGTGTCATTGCGCTGGAAGCAGGGTCCTACGACGTAGAGCGAAAAGACATGAAGAAGAGACAAAAGGCCACCCGAGAGACACTCACTCGCCGGTTTTTTGCCTCTCGAGCTCCCTTTTCTCTCTCATGCCTCATGGGCTGCTTGCACGTCAAAGGGGGGCTCCCGAGCATCGTGCATCAAGAGTCCTTACCTCTCCAAGCCTCACACACCCCCCGGCCTTGTTATCGAGCCATGACTCTGACATACCGAGCGGCGGTGTCATTGCGCTGGAAGTAGGATCCTGATGACGTAGAGCGAAAAGACATGAAAAAGAGATAAAAGGCCTCCCGAGGGGCACACGCTTGCACAAAATGTAGTTCTTACAAATCATTACAAACAAAATGACAAATCCTAAGATAAATTGTGCCCCAAGCACGCCATGCCACAAGAGCAGCTCAAGCAGCAGGGCCGCCGTCGTCCTTGCCGTCGGCAGCTTCATCATCTTCCTCCTCAGCGCCTTCTTCGCCATCATCTCCCTCGGTCAGGTCCTGCTCGACCTCAACCCTCTTGAAGCGCTGGACGAACTTCTCCATGTCCTCCCACACCGCGGCGAGCTGCGCTCTGGCGTCGGCCCCGCAGAACCAGGGCCCACGCATCGCCAAGGGGCCCGGAGGCCTCGATGCTCGCCGAAGGCCCCGAAGCACGGTGCCCCGGGCTTGGGGCGGACTCAGGTCGCGCCTGGGGGCTCTCGGGGGCCCGAAGTGCCCTCACCGTGGGCCTCGGCGTCCTTCCGCCCGTGGAGCACGTCCTGCTGATCGCCAGGAGCAGGATTGGCCTGTCCCGCCGTGGCCGCTCCCACCACGGCCTCGGAGCCCGCCGCTGTCACCTTAGGGCCCGCGCTTGGCGGAGGCGGCTGCGCGGTGGCCCCCTCCGTCTCAGCGTTGGCGCGCTCCTCTGCCGACATCGTGGCCTTCGCCGCCGTCTCTTCCGTCGCCTTCTCCTGCCGCGCAGGGGAAGTGTCGGACCGCGCAGGCGACGGTACCGTCGCCTCAGTTTCCCCCTCCTCGCGGCGCTCGCCCGCAGGAGGAGAGGAGGCCGCAGTCTCATGATGTGCCCCCCCAGCAGTGGGCACTACAGACGCCGCTGCAGCTCCAGAGCTCTCTCCGACCTTCCTTAGTCTGCGTCGCTTCGTCCCTGCGGGGAGCCTAGCGAGGAAAACAAGCAAAAACTCCTCAAGAGGAGCACTGAAGAGCACATCATGAAAAAGAAAGGAGGCGCGAGGCCTACTCGGCGGTGTCGATCCACCACTTCGTCGTCCGCCGCGGCTGCGGGACGTTCGCCTCCGCCCCCTCCTGGGGCGAGTCTACTTCCTCCTCGCGAGGAGCACTCTTCCGACCCCCGGCAGGCCTGTCGTGGCTCGCCTTCATGCGGGGCTCGTGGTGGCCTATCAAAGCCTCCTCGTCGTCGCTCTCCTCGTCGACGCATCGTGAGGGGACGATGAGGTACGGGTCCTCACTGCCTGAAGAGATCTCGTGGATCTCCCCTTCAGGCTGTGCATCCCTCGAGGAGCTTGCATTCCCCGCCGAGGAAATCGTGGCTTCGTGGGCGGCCGTTGCTCACCACGTGTCTCGGGCCAGGCAGGTTCTGTTGGGCCCACGACGCTTTGCCTGCGTCCACAAGACTCCAGCGTGCCCATCGCGGGCCCGGGGCTACTGTCGGCCTAGTGGAAACCAGGGTACCACAGGCCGGCCGGCCTGCCACAGCCCTCAACACTCTCCTGAAGATTCTGCTAAGGACCAGGCGCCTCAGCCTAGCAAGCCTCGCGAGGGACATTTTCCTCGCGAGGGCCTCTCCTATCGAGAATATCGCTAAGTCCTGGCGCACGTCAGTGCCTCGCTCGCAAGGCCCCCCTCGCGAGGCGTCAAGTACTCGAAGACCTCGGTGAGGTAACACACCCCTCGCGAGGTTCCTTCGGGTGAAAGCAAGCTCTGTCCCCGTGACAGAGCGCACATGGCCTCCGCGTCCGACGCAGAGTGACGCGCGCGCTTGCGCGCAGTGACGACCACGCCACAGTTGCCATTCTGGTGATTAAAGCGGTCAACAAAGCTGCACCAAGCAAAGGAGGCTACAAGGCTTGCCATTCTGGTGACAAGGGGACCGTTGGCCGCTACGCTCCAAGCCGACGTCACCGTGGGGCACTCAACGGACCTCTCCAGCGCCAGCCCACCGTCCTAGATGGACGGTGACTTTTCCTGGCAAGAGGACGCCGCTCCCTGCCATGGACCGAGTCCATGGACACCTCCGTGACCGTGCACTGTCCTCCTCCTTCATCGCCATGTGGTAGCCCTTCCCGCCTAAGAATTGGGGGAGGAGGCCCGGGGCACCTATAAATGGGGGCAATGTACGACCAAGGGAGGGGAATCCCATTGGATTCTGATTCGATCCCCCATTCCGTCCACCGTAGTTCCTCCCTAGCAAAGCTTGAGCTTCCGCTAGCTCACTGTACCGTAACCTCCATAAGCAGTGTAATACAACCAAGCAGGAGTAGGGTCTTACACCTCGCGGTGGCCCGAACCTGGGTAGCGGCTCGTGTTTACTCTCTGCCGTGATGTCCCTCACCGAGCTCGACGAGCACCGTCGCCGTGGTAGTTGAGGGTTGTTTAATAGCGTGTTCAACCCCCTTTCGATTCCTGGCTTCAGTGAGACACATCCCTAGTTCCTGGGACTAGTCTCCGACAGCCTCCGCCGGCCCCTCTTCTCCTTACAAATTTTAGGCAATTTAGGAAATTTAGCAAATTTTAGCAAATTTAGCTAATTTCTATAATGTGTTAGCAAATTTTAGCAATGTGTTAGCAAATTTAGCTAATTTTTATAATGTGTTAGCAAATTTAACAAATTTTAGCAATGTGTTAGGAAATTTAGGTAATTTAGCAAATTTAGCAAATTTTAGCAATGTGTTAGCAAATTTTAGCAAATTTAGTTATTTTTGTAATGTGTTAGCAAATTTAGGCAATTTAGCAAATTTTAGCAATGTGTTAGAAAATTTTAGCAATTTTTTATAATGTGTTAGCAAATTTAGCAAATTTTATAATTTGTTAGCAAATTTTTGATATAATTCGTGAAGGTGGAGAAGATGCCGGCCATGGAGAAGCTGAAGAAGATTTCAGCTCACAATTCTTGAACAACTACGGTGATGGAGCTGAAGAACCAAGAGACAAAGGGCCCTCCCGATCACTAGACGTAGTGGAGCAAGAAGAATTTGTAACAAATTCCGGCGCGGTATATATATTAAGACTCTGTTGATCACGGGATGCATTAATTGATTTCCATTACACTTATTAACTAATCTTTCCTCTTTTAGCCCTCGAGATCGAGCCAATCATCTAGAAGGCCACGAGGCCCGAGCAAAAAGTTGGGCGATCATCAAAATTTAGTGATCGACAAAATTGGTGTAGATGGCGAACCGCTTGAGCCCAAAGAGAACAGAACAAAATTTATAAATCAATGTGGAGTTATTGTTATGGACAATATCGTGATCAGCACTCGAGAATGGCATAAGCCAAAGGTAGACAATGGATCACTTAGTTATGTCAACGAAAGATCCAAAGATGATCTTTGGAATAAGCTCATGGTATATTTCAGCCTACCGCCACTTCTGTCAGATATTGAGAAGGAGAAAGTCAAGCAGTGGGCTCTTAAGAAGATGTCCACACAATTCCAGACCTTCAAGAAAAATATATGGAATGCTTATAATAAGAATAAAAAAGCTCCAACTTTCATCGGAACACTAGAGAAGCACAATTATCACTGGGTCGAATTTAAGGCGTACAAGGAATCGTCTGAAGCTCTGGAAAGGTCGACAAAAAATAAGGTAAATGCTGCGAAGAAGGAATATCACCATGTTTTGGGTCCAGGTGGCTACGTGACTGCCGCGCCTAAGTGGGAAAAAAGAGATGCCGGCCTGATTGCTAAAGGGATCATTCCAGAAACAAAGGATTTTCCCGAGAGGTCCAAGCGATGGTTGTACGGGCATGGGGCACCGTTGGACCCAGAGACAGGGAAGCTTGTTCCAAGGGAAAAAAATAAGGAAAAAATTCAGCATGTCACCAAAGAGATTGTTAAAGCAATAGGAAAAGTTCAAGATGGAACTTTCAAGCCTGACAGATAGAACGACGTGCTGACACTCTCCCTCGGGAATCCTGAAAAAAAGGACGAACACGAGGCTATGGCCCCGATTATCCGTGGAACAAAGGGTTTCTGGAATGCATTGGCAATTATAGAAGCCGTGAGAGGAAAAAGAAGGTGGAAGCAGACCGGATCCAACGGATAGACGCACATACGGAGGAATTGGAATGCATTGTCATTCGGCAGCAGGAGCAACTGGACATAGTACTTAGCCACCAAAGGGCATCTGAGCAGCAACAAGAAGATCCTGCATTTGATAGTATCGTCCCCCCCATCACGTGGGAAAAGCAGCGTGGGTTTCATGACGTTCCTGGATGATGAACCGCAGGCTCGCTGCCCCGTGGATGATATCACGGAGAAGACACCGTGTGATCTACATCAGTCAATGAAGAACATATCCTTCAAGGTGGCGGTCGGCTATGCTTTACCTAATGAACCTGAAGCATGCTACCATGGCAATCAGATTCCAGCTGGCCATGCTCGTGTCGGGGTGGATGAAGTTCTGAAGGGTTATGAGTCACTGAAGCTTGACATTGAAGGAGGTGAAGGGGAGAAGACACTGGTCGTTTCATTCTATGAAAAAAGAAATACATCGTGTTTCCAGACTCCACCTGATGGGGGGATTATAACCCGGTGGGCCCATGAAGAGGGAAGCGTGACCCGGCAGGCAGGAGGCCCGGCCAGGACACCTAACCATCAGCATGGGCCAAGTTACGTCGATGGGCCAGCAAGCTTGTCGGTGACCCGACTAATAGACGAAAGCTTCTAGAAGACCCGGAGGCGGTGCAGGACTTGGAGGACATGAAGGCCAGAAGACATGGAGTAGGACTCTGAGTCTGGGTAGAGCCCGGGCTTACCATGTATAGAACCAGGAGACCCGGCCGTCTATATAAGCGGGCTCCTAGGTCATAGTTAGGGGGACTCAAGAGAGGCCTTACGATTCAAGCTTACGCAAGAGAACTAGAGAGAGAGATCAGAGTAATCATCGCTACCAAGCGAACCCTGTAACCTAGATCAAGATCCGGCTCTGTTGTGGTAGCCGGGTTATCGAGATTGAGATCAATAATAGCATAGCAGGAAGTAGGTATTTATCTCCAATGGAGAGGCCGAACCTGGGTGAATCCCTTGTCCACGCAGAGCTAAACAAACTCCCAGACACCAGTTTCGCCTTGCCCTACAACTCAAGTTACCCTATGGTAATATCTGCCATGACAACCCCACGACAGTTGGCGCCCACCGTGGGGCCTGCGTCCAAAGGTGTCATCATCATGGGAGAAGCTATGCAAGGAATCAAAAAATTTGTTTTCAGCGAGGTTACCATCAACTCACAAGGAGAATCCATCGTTGACGATTCTGGCTCAGGGCCGGAATCAGATCTGCTAGAATCAGGTGATGTTATTTCAATTGGCACGATTAATGTTTTCGTTGGTATGGTACATGCAACTAGATCTGCTAGTGATGAAGAATATGAATCTGTGTCAGGAGCCGCTACGCTCGTCCAATCTGACGGGGAGGAATCAGTAGGCATGGCAGAGGCCGGGCTACCATTGGTCATGCATGAGGAATGGTCGGGAGAGCCGGCATGGATCCCGGGTGACGCGATGGAGCACGAAGAGGACACAGAATCAATTTTGCCCTTGTTTGAAGGTCGGTACGGATACGAGGTAGAAGAAGAGGACGAGGAGGAGCAAGAGTATAGCGCGAGCTTGGTTAGGAGGATGGCAGTTTACACCGCACCTTCGATTAACGTGGGCGCATCACCATCAACTGCTATTCCACCAGCCTCAAACCCGGACCAACAACAGCAACAGTTACCACAAATACTGGAGCTGGCGAGTCAGAGGATGGATGGAGACCCGGCTTCGGTGACGGATGAAAGTGAAGACACGGCTCGTTTCATAAATAGCTTTGGTTTCCTCAATAATCGGGCTCAGGGCGAAGAAAGAAACAATACGCCTAGCGCTCCTGCCTTGTTCAACAATGGCCTGGTCCTAGACCCAACAGTACTTACAAGATTAGTTACTCCTGAAAACACAGCAGTAAGAGCTATGGAGTTAGATACAACACGTCAGACTTTGGAACAAATGCGTAGAGATACAATGGCAGAAAAGCAGCAGATGGCAGCCAGACAAAAGCAAATTGATGAGCAAGAGAATCGCCTCAATGACATGACTCGGGTTCACCAGAGAAGACACTAGAGCCGGTTGGCTTCGGGAGAGAATACCATAAACCCAGCAGTACTATTCAGGACTCCAGTGGATCAACCCATTGGTGTGGTTCAAGAAAACCCGGTCATTAGGACACCCGTAGAACAAAACAGAGGAACTGCTGGAGCTGGGGTCGCATTGGCTGGGACAGCGGGTTTGCTCGCCGGAGGAGCCGGGGGAAATCCGGGTCTGCCACCACGAACACCGAGGTTCCACACGCCGGCGGGTCATTATTCCAATCCAGCGGATAACATGTATGCCGCAACTTTAGCGCTCGACCGTATTCCCCTCGGAAACTCGCCAGCAGAGATTGAAACCCGGCGTGCCGTTGACATGTTACGCACCGCAGTAGTTCAGCGAGTTCAGTATTCGAAAGAGAAAAGTGCACTTCATTCCACAACTTATCGTAGTAAGCATACCAAGAGCCACCATGGTGAGACCCTGTCGTTGGCCGGGCCTGCCGTGGCGCAACAGTAGAATCCACCTCAACAGAATCAGAACAACCAGCAATACCAGCCCACACCTGCAGTTTTGGTGGCTCAGCAGATAGTCAATGGATCGCGAGCGAGAAGAGCGGCCAGCGTGAACCCGGTGGTACCTGTCGCAGCAGTGCCGCAAGGAGGGCCCGACGCTGCGGCAGCTGCGTCCATAAGTTCACCAGGTAACAATATTTTTTTAGCAAGTTCTTCTAACTTAGCTAGGCCAAAGTGTTTTCAGATGCCATTAGAGCGGAGCCTTTCCCTGAGAAGTTCAAGGAGCCCAACAAGATATCCAATTACGAGCCTAGCATGGACCCGGCAAGCTGGTTGAGCAGTTATGAGATGGCAATGTGTATACGCAACGCCACGGAGAATGTTTGTGCAAAATATATGTACTTGATGATGAGCGATGGAGCAGCGAAATTATGGTTCAAGAACTTACCAGAGAAATCCATCAAGTCATGGGATGAGCTAAAGACAGTTTTCACCAAGCACTTTCAAGGTACATGCAAGCGTTTGTTCTCTATTGAGACCTTGATCGCTGTGTACAGAGGAAGGGCGAGTCAGCGCGGCATTGGATGAGACGGGTCACGGAGATCCTTCACTCCTCATCTGGTATTGAGCCCAAGGACGTGATTTCAACGATGGAAAAAACATGCAAGTTTACTCCCCTGGTCCAGAAGCTGGGCCGTATGAAGGAGGGCCACCGGGTCAAGCCAGTCACCATGGCTGAGTTGATGGATGCTTGCAACAGGCACGCAGCCACGGACAAGACCCAGGATGATAATGAGGAAGAGAAAGGGAAAGGTCCTGTGAATAATGGAGGAAAGAACAACAATGGCAATGGAAACAACAACAACAATCAGAATCAACACAAGCGTGGGCACAATGAGGGAAGTTCAGAGTTGGTGGCAAACACAAATGCCGGGTTTCAGAGGCAAAGGATGGAAGGAAATTTTCATGACAATAGAGGTTATCAAGGAAACAATGGGAACTATAATGGTGGAAACAGTTATCAAATGTCACGCCCAACCAGCACTGAAGAGGCTTTCAGGATGCCGTGTCCTCGCCATAGCAGAACGGTAAACCCGCCAATCACTCGTTGGCCCAGTGTGTAGATTTAAACAGATGGAAAAACAATGAGATACATAAAGAGCACTGCAAGGAGCAGGCAGAGGTGGAGGACCCGGCCCGGGTGTAACCCGGCCGCAGGACCTTTAACTGGAGCAAATGCAGTACCCACCAACAATTCAGGAGCCGGTCAGAACACAGGCAATCAAGGCGGGTTTTCACAGCAGCCAAAGCAACTTGGCCAATATCACATATACACCAGTGGCACAACCAAGAGAGAGCGAAAAGTAGTCAAAAGGGCGGTTAATGCAGTTGCCGCAGGAGTCCCAAGGTATTTAAAGTGGTCAGAGCATACGATCACGTGGAGTAGAGCGGATCACCCGGATGTTGTTGAGCACCCGGGTCTGCTAGCTTTGGTCGTGGCTCCTCAAGTGGGTGGCTTTGAGTTGAAGAAAGTTCTGATGGATGGTGGAAGTAGTATCAACATCTTGTATTGGGAGACGTTTTTGCGTATGGGTCTCAAAACATCACAGTTGCAGAAGACATCAACAGTTTTTCATGGCATAGTTCCAGGGAAGTCAGCGACACCAGAGGGAAAAATTTCGTTAGAGGTTGCTTTTGGCGAGTCCATTGACAACTTTAGATCAGAGTGGCTCGTTTTCGAAGTGGTGAAGTTTCAGAGTCCTTATCATGCACTGTTTGGAAGGCCGGCTTACGCCAAGTTCATGGAGAGGCCGTGTTATGTGTACTACAGTTGAAAATACCGGGTCCTAAGGGGATCATCACAGTTCATGGCAACAAAGAGATAGCAGCACAGTGTGATGAAGGAGATGCGGCCTTGGCAGAGCATGCTTGTGCGAAAGAGGAGTTGAAAGCTTATAGGTCTAATCTTGACCCGGAGGATAACACAGCACTAAAAAACCAACAACAGAAGATGACAGGGCAAAGTTCAAGGCCGCCCAAGATACAAAGATGGTGGATTTCGTGCCTGGGATTCCTCCAAGCAGTTCGCCATAGGGTCCAATCTTACTGATAAATAGGAAAGCGCGCTCATCGAGTTCATCCGTGAGAATCGGGATGTTTTTGCATGGACACCTAGTGACATGCCTGGCATTCCGACTGAACTCGCTGAGCACCGCTTACATGTTGATCCCAAAGCAAGGCCGGTAAAACAAGGTTTGAGGAAGATGAATGCAGAGAGAAGAAAGGCTATAGGAGAAGAGATAGCCCGGCTCCTAGCAGCTGGCTTTATCATGGAAGTTTTTCACCCAGAGTGGTTGGCTAACCCGGTTCTAGTTCTGAAGAAAAATAATGAGTGGAGGATGTGCATTGATTTTACAAGTCTGAATAAGCATTGTCCCAAGGACCCGTTTGCACCCGCGCATTGATCAAATCATTGACGCAGTTGCGGGCAGCGAGCTCTTGTGTTTTTTGGATGCATACTCAGGATATCATCAGATCAAGCTTAATCAGCAAGATTGGGAAAAGACAGCGTTCATAACCCCGTTTGGTGCTTTTTGTTACAAGACCATGACGTTTGGATTGAAAAACGCAGGTGCCACGTACCAAAGGTGTATTCAGAAGTGTTTTCATGATCAGATTGGGCGCAATGTGCATGCCTATGTGGATGATGTGGTGATCAAGACAGAGAAAGCCGGGTCATTCATTAATGACCTAAGAGAGACGTTTGTTAACTTGCGAAAGTACAAGATGAAGCTCAATCCTACAAAGTGTGTATTTGGTGTTCCAGCTGGGAAGCTCCTTGGTTTCATCGTATCAGAGAGGGAATTGAGGCAAACCCGGAAAAGATCAAGGCTATTCAAAGTTTGAAGAAACCTGAGGAATTGGCAGATGTTCAGAAGTTAACGGGGTGTGTAGCTGCGCTAAGCCGGTTTATATCCCGGCTCGGAGAGAAGGCCATCCCTTTATACAAATTACTGAAGAAAACGGACAACTTCGTGTGGAATCAAGAGGCAGATGAGGCATTTGAAGCTCTCAAGAAGCAGCATCAGAGGCGCCAATTCTTGCAGCGCCGGGTCCCAAAGAGCCCATGCTGTTATACGTCGCTGCCGGGCCTCAGGCTGTTAGCGCTGTGTGGTGGTGGTGGAGCGTAAAGAAGTAGGCAAAGAACACCGGTCCAGAGGCCGGTCTATTACGTCAGTGAGGTATTATCAGAGGCAAAGCAGCGCTATCCACATTGGCAGAAATTAGTGTTTGGTGTTTTCATGGCGAGTAGAAAGTTGAAGCCTTATTTTCAGGAACATCCAATTACAGTGGTCAGTTCAATTCCATTAGCAGATATTATCAGAAACTCAGAAGCTACAGGAAGAGTTGCCAAGTGGGCAATAGAGATGGGGCCGTATCATATCAACTATGAGCCTCGTACAGCCATCAAGTCTCAGGCGTTGGCTGATTTTCTTAATGATTGGACACAGTTAAGTGCACCACCTCTTACACCAAGTATCAAGTCTTGGATCATGCATTTTGACGGTCTAAGCAAGAACAAGGTTCAGGAGCCGGAGTTGTGTTAACTTCTCCAAAAGGTGACAAGTTGAGTTATGTGTTACAAATTCATTTTGATGTTCCAATAATGTGGCAGAATATGAGGCCTTGCTGCATGGTTTGCGCATGGCAAAGGAGATGAACATCAAGCGTATTAAGTGCTATGGAGATTCAGATCTTGTGGCACAACAAGTTTCAGGAACATGGGATAGGAAGGATGCAACAATGGCGGCTTACAGAAGAGAAGTGGATAGGGTAGCCGGGTTCTTCTCAGGCTATCAGGTGGATCACATTGATCGCAGGAAAAATGATGATGCGGATGCTTTATCAAGACTCGGCTCACGACGAGAGCCGGTTCCACCTAATGTTTTCTTGGATGAATTGTGGACTCCTTCAGTCAAGCTTCAAGATGAGGAAGAACTTGCATGTCAAGATGACCCGGATTCACAGTTGGTAGCAGCAACTCATGAAATTCCAGAGTGGACAGAACCTTACTTGGCGTATCTTCTGCGAGGGGAGTTGCCACAGCAGGAAGTTGTATCCCGGCAAATAGTACGCGGGCTAAGGCTTACGTGGTTATTGATGGTGAGTTATACAAAAGGAGCGTGTCAGGAGTATTTCAGAGATGTGTGTCTGGAAAGGAGGGCCGGCAAATTTTGAAAGAGATTCATGAGGGAGATTGTGGTCACCATGCATCAACAAGATCTTTAGTAGCAAAAGCATTCAGACACGGTTTCTTTTGGCTCACGGCCCAGGCAGATGCAGAGCGCTTGGTGAGCAGATGTGATGGGTGTCAAAGATATGCAAGGCAAGTTCATGTGCCGGCTCAGGAATTGCGAACAATACCTTTGACCTGGCCTTTTGCAGTTTGGGGGCTTGACATGGTGGGTCCCTTTCATATGTCCCCTTGCAAGAAAACCCACCTCTTAGTTGCCATTGATAAATTTACAAAGTGGGTTGAGGTGATGCCAGTTACAAATTGTGAAGCAGCTACAGCAGTTAAGTTTGTGAAAAAGATCATACATCGGTTTGGATATCCTCATAGCATCATCACAGATAATGGAACTAACATGTCACTTGGAGAGATGGCAAAGTTTTGTGGAAACAATGGTATACGTTTGGATGTGGCTTCAGTTGCTCATCCACAGGCCAATGGGCAAGTAGAAAGAGCAAATCAAGAATTACTCAGGGCTTAAAACCACGTCTCCGGGTCCCGTGCATCAGAGCCCGGGCGTGGGTTGAGGAGTTACCATCTGTAGTTTGGGGAATCAACACAACGCCAAATAGATCCACAAAGATGACGCCCTTCTTCATGGTGTATGGGGCAGAGGCAGTATTGCCAAGTGATATTATACATGACTCGCCTAGAGTGGCGGCTTATGTTGAAACTGAGAATGAGCAGACCCGGCAGGATTCTTTGGACTTGCTCGAAGAGAATAGAGAAAAAGCATTGGAAAGATCTGCAATTTATCAGCAAGATTTGAGGCGGTATCACAGTCGCCGGGTTAGAACTCGCACTTTCCAGGAGGGTGACTTAGTGCTGCGATGGACGCAATCCAAAGAAGGGATGCACAAGTTATCTCCTCCATGGGAGGGACCGTTCATCATAAGCAAGAATTGTACAATGGTTCGTATTATCTGGTGGATGCTAGAGAGAAATCTGAGTATGTGAGTGACACAACACATTCCACTTCTTCATTGGAGAGCGCGAGCGGCCATGGAACATTGCCCAGCTGCGCCCATATTATACTTAGCATGAGATCAAGATATCAGATGTAATACACGATGTAACAGGCAGCAGGTTTCAGACGCGCTCTTTTCCTTACCAGGGTACCTAAGGGGACTGGAAGGTTTTTAATGAGGCGGCTTGCTGACCTAACCTTTTCTATCAATAAAGTGAAGGTTGAACAGAAATTTGTGTTGTCTCAGTTTACATTTCAGTTTGTGTTTTGAAAGCCGGTTATTCTCTAAAAGATTGAGATGTACCGTAGCACAGTTTGATGATAAGCCAGGTCTTGGGGGCTGGTCATTGAGGTGGCACAGTTTTTCATCCAAGGCCGGCTTTATGGTTATCCGGGTCCCAAAGTTCTTTGAGACCCGGCAAAGAGAGTTTGGGGTTATTGTTACTATTTTTGTTCATTAGCATGCATGTTTAGTGTACAAGTTTATGTACTTGTGTTTTCTGTTGTAGAACAAGTTAATATAGTTGTGTAGCCATTTTTATCATAGAAGATGCCCAAAGAGTGCGTCTCATCAGTATGTGGATCAATGGGTAATGTGCATAGTTAAGCCTTTACTTTATAAACATTGATCCAGGTCTTGGGGCTCTCACTTGAATAGTTTGTAGCTGCAATCCCAAGACCCGGCTTTTATGCACCAGTTTTATTCTTGGTTATCTTGCTGTTGAGTTTGATGTGACTCGCAATTATATGGCCTGATTGCTCACCTGAAAATTCAATCAACCATGATGCCCAATGGGACTTGGTTTGACCCTGTTTTTATCAGAGAAGTTGCGACAGAGAATCCATGCGAAAGCCAACTCACAGTTAAAGAAATCAAAAGGGTCATCGAAACCAAAGACAAGCAGATAGTTTTAAAGCCAAGTTCTACATGGTTCACACAAAAGTTTCACAGGTGTACTACTACACCATCGCAAGCATGGGATAAAAGTATTAAGTTATTACAATAACTGCCCAAAGGGCCGAATTAAAAGTGTTTTTTCGCAGCAAGCAGATATCTGCCTAAGTTTCAAGCATCGGCTTCAAGAGCCGGGTCACGAGGTGGAGAGCCGGCTGCGTTCCTCAGTGGTCTTAGCTGGGTCATCTACCTTGGCAGCTGCCGGCTCAGCTTCTGTCGTCTCTGTCTCCTTGGCCCGGGTCTTGAGGGCTCCATCTCCACGCCAGGTGACATGTTGAAGGGATTGGAAATAACCCTCATCATCGTCTTCAACTGCAGCTCGTGATGGAGGAGGAACACTTGGAGTAGATGAACTTGGAGCTTGGAGCAGCGGAGGTATTGGGAGCAACTTTTTCTGGGACAATGGAGTTCTTGTAGCTTTGGAGGAGGTCAATGCGTTGTGGTTCATCGTCCATGATCTCTCCATTGGCTTCGTTGTATCCATATTGCAGAGTGGTTAGCTTCATCTTGCTAGCAATAATAGTGGCAGCGTGCCAGGTTTGCTTCACAACCTGGGAATAGCTTCTCTTGTCAAATGCGTGCCATTAGTATTGAACAGTGGAAAGCCGTCCATAAGAGGAGTCGGGTTAAGAGTGGGATGATAGGCCTTTGCCAAAGCAAGACCACGCATTACCCCGGCTCTGCAAGCAGATTTCTTCAGAAGATGGATCCATTGAGGCATTGTTGATAGATGGCCAAGCACCTCAGTATAAGTGCTTGGCGGGTTCTCCCAGTTCCTCGCTGCCTTGATGACTTCACAGCTGCCAAAGTATAGTTGGCGTACCAGAGTATACATGCATTTGACCTTCTCCACAGCAGTTTTACGAAGATTTCCATCGCGAGGACATGAATAAGATAGATACAGTCGTGAGAATTACAATCCGGGTATACTTGCTCAAAAGATTTCGCATTAAGAGGAATGATACTTACCCACTAAGGAGGCAACCATGGAGGTGATCATCTTCTTCAACCTAGTCAATTCATTGGTGACTGAATCCAACTGCTTTTGGAGATTGGAGTGCTGTTCTTTCCAATGATCTTCATGATCTTCTAGTTCTTTCTTATGATCAGAGTTCTCCTGAGTCAGCTCAGTGAAAATTTTCTCCAAGGTCTCAAGTTGTTCAGAACTTGTGCGCCGGGTTTCAGATTCAGCTTTTATAATGCCTTTGAGCCGGGCAATTTCTTCTTCGGCTTTGGCAAGATGTTCCTGTTGCAATACAAGAGAAAAAGTTAAAGTTAGTCCCAGGTTACCGCAGGCAAGTTAACCCGGAACTTGGGGGCTACAAGTTTGAAGCTTTTAAGCAGTACGTGAATAGCAATATAGATACATTTTAGCCTCAGGTTACTGTAGGAAAGATAACCCAGAACTTGGGGGCTACAGTGTTTAAATTTTGCAAAGATGGAATAAATTGGAGTCCCAGGTTGCTGCCGACGAGCAACCCGGCACTTGGGGGCTACACGTGCAAAGTTTGAAATTTTCTATGTTTGTCCCAGGTTGCTGCAGGCAGGCAACCCGGCACTTGGGGGCTACAGTGTTTAAAGTTTGCTATGAAGGGTGAAAAGTTCTAAAAGATGAAGTTTTAGTCCCAGGTTGCTGTGAACAGACAACCCGTCAATTGGGGGCTATAGGATTGAAGTTCTTGTCGCAGCAGTGGAACATGGGGTTCCCCTAGTGATGCCAAAGTGGGTCCACCCCATGTGGGCCCAAGATGAAGATGGACAAGACCAAGACTCAAGTCAAGCTGGCGATTCACCGTCAGGACGCGCATGGCCTACATCGACAAAGGGGTCCGGTCCTGGGGACCTTCCGGGTCCCCGAACCAAGCAAGAATTCCAGGAGGGACCCAAGAGCCCGAGTTCCCGGCAGGAGGCCAGGCTCCCTCTCGGGTACTTCCCCACGTCCCTGTGGATAAGCACTCCACCTCACCGCGGAAGACATGGGAAGCAAGGCGAAGGCAGCGCAGGCGGGAAGCACGTCCCGTGGTGGTGTCAGCTCCTGTCCACCCCAAGGCGGACGCTCCCACCTAACCCAAAGGAGACGCTAGGCTGAGGAGAGGCCACGTCTCCTCCTAAACTAGATGAGGAGGGTCCTTCGCCCCGAAGGTCTCTCACGCCCCTCACGTGACCCTGTGGCAACCCCTTAGCCTATAAAAGGAGGACCAAGGCACGGAGGAGGGAGAGGTCGAAGCAAGGACAAACACAAGGCAGAACCAGAGCAAGACTAGACTAGGGCTGCGAGGGTAGAGAGGAAGGTGATCTCCTCCGGGTCAGGATCTGTCCTTCTTCTACCTCCAGCCAAAACCCTTCCAGGTACCCCATCCGGGAGGTTCCATTGTAAGCTACACTATGAAGAACCCATCAATCCAGACATGCAGGAGTAGGGATTTTAGCCTCCGGGCGGTTTGAACCTGGGTAGCTCCTTGTGTCCCTTTGGTTGCATGCTTTGATCGTGGAGAGGAGAGCTTGATCTAGACTCCACCCAAGAAGACGATTCTCAGCCTCCTTCGCGCCCCGTGCCGAACCTAAAAGGGGTATCCTATACTCACGGTGTCCGTGCAACGAGACACGACATCTGGCGCGCCAGGTAGGGGGCGCAAGCGCTGGATTCGCCACACTAGCCGTGACAGCAAGTTCATCGTCGACAACCTTGGAGACTACGTCAGGCTCCTCTTCTTCGGAAGCAAGCTCGTCGTCAAGTTCTTCTTCTGGTTTGCGATCTACGACAAGATCGTCAAAAACTGCCTCAAGCTCCTCATTTGCGACCGGATCCGCTCCAGGAACAGCCGTCTCCTCGGGGCAAGGCGAGCAGCTGCCTCAGTCACAAGCAAGAGTCATGTCAGGAACTCGGGAGGTCTTTGGAGAGCAAGCGTGCCAGGCATCGCGGAAGGGCTGGGGGCTAGAGGAAGCTCTGGGCGTGGCCCGGGCGCTTCTCTCCTTCCCCCCAGATCAGTGCAAGAGTGATCCCCGTGCGAAGGCATGGATCAACAGCTTGGAAAACCTGCTGGACTACGCTCTCCAATGCCACGCTCCCACGAGTCCTGCCCCGACCATCGACCACGGCGCTGCCGTCCCCGAGCCACTACCTCCGGCGGAGGAACAGCCTGAGGACCCCCATGGCAAGCGGCCCATGGAACTTCCTGAAGAAGGTGCTGGCCAGAGCTCCAACCCCAGGCGTCGCTCACGGGAGGACATGGAAGGCCAGGCCAGCCAGCACCTCAAGACCTGCTGCACGCCGTACCCGGCAACCGTCTCTGACCTCTATCACCTAGAGCAAGAAGCTGAGGAGACGCTGCGTCACTACATCTGGAGGTTCCGGGGCGTCGTCGACCACATTATCCCGAAGTACCTCTGCGAGGCTTCCGTCATCGCCGCATTCCACGTCAACGTCCGCAACCCCAAGATGCGCGAAAAGATGAGTACCCGCGTCGTGGACACCTTGGAGGATTTGTGGGACATAGCCGACCGATGTGCCAGGATGGAAGAAGCTGCTAACCTTCCTCCCCGCAAGAGTCGTTGAAGCAATTCGTGCTGTGTACCCGGAAGAACCGTGTTGCCACAAGATGTACCCTGAAGTGGCCGTTGTCATTCAAGAACGTCCATGATGAATAAAAGATAAGTTGCCCTCAAACCCGTTTCTGCATACGTGCTATCTACTTCTCGGATAACAGAACATGTGCGGAACTAGAAAGGCAAGGCTCGACCGTCGTGCGAGCACTCATGGGGTATCGACTCTCCCGGGGGTAAAAAGCGGTGCACATACCTGATACACCCCGGGGACGTGCGTGCCAACAGAGTGAGCGGCTTTTTGGGAATCGGTAGGGCTCGCGAGCGCATGCCTGACCTGTCAGGGCCTCGCGGGTAAGCTTACATCCCAGAAGGTTCCTCAAGGACGTGGAGAAAAGTAAAGACATGCTAAAGACAAATAAAAGCAACCCGAGAACTAGAGTAGCATAGCAAGTTCTAGCCTATTACAAGCAAGTTTTAATAAGCTGATACATGAGATCTGACGCAAAGTTTATTGGGGGCACGAAGTGCCCAAACATGGTGCAGGACAACTAGTGAGGCGGGAATTTCCTCATGGCGAGTGCAGTCGCGGGAGCCGACACCGCTTGGAGTGAAGTCCTGGAAGGAGACGAGGTCGAGAAATCTGGCAAGGCAACGCCAGGATTGGCCTCCCTGAAGGACGCCATCACCAAGGCCGCCGTCACCTTGCTCGTCTCGTGCTTGTCATTCACAAGCTGGGTGACCATCTTGTTCTTGAAAGACCGGAGATCAGCGCCACTTCTCTGATGAATCGCGACGAGGGGAAGACTCTGACGCTGTGGTTCCAGCACCGGAGCTTCGGTGGGCAGATTCAGCCGCCTCACTCGCGTCGTCGCCAACTCGCAGGCGGCCTCAACCTCGGTGAAACCTTCCTGGTTAAGACGGCGAAGCTCGGACAGCTCAGTGGATACCTGAGAGTTGGCCTGGATCAGCTTTTGATGGCCTTCCTCAGTGCTGCAAGCTCCTTGCACTGTGCCTCCAAGGACTCCTTCAGCTCGGACATCTTCTGGCCGTCACTCTTGCCTGCTGCTGCAAAGTTTGGGCGGACTCCTGCTCCTGATGGAGGACATTCTTGATATCTTCGATGGTTTGGACGGCCTCTTTCTCCTTGGATTCCAGAGTTGGATGTCCTTATCCTGGCCTCGAGCTCTTCACGGTGGTGGTCCTCTGCCTCCCTTAGGCGTTTCTCAGTCTGCTGCTCTTGCTGGAGTTTCTGGAGCTCCAAGGTTTTCTCCTTCTCAGCCAGTTCTGCCTCCCGGGAAGCTAGCTACTGCTCTTTCGCCAGGATGACCTTTCCTCAGCGTTCACATTCGGCCTTCCGGTCTGCATCTTTCTTCTCAAGAGCTGGGAGCAAGGTGGTGATTTGGGTTGCCAAGCGGTTCAGCTTGCCCATCCCCTTCTGGATCAGTCCTCGACGCTCTCGATGGTCCCCACGACGGCGGCCTCACGGTCGCACAGATCTTTGCCCAGCTGAGCTATCCCATGAAGGATGGCATCCATCGCGTCGTCACCACTAATGGTGAACCCTGGAGTAGCTGCCGGGGGACCTCCCGGGGCAGGCACACTTTTCATGCGGTTGGCGGCCAGACTCTCTTTGATCTTCATCAGCGCCGCCTCCTCGCTGGCGCCGGAGTCAGTGGAAAAAGCGGCAAAAGTTGTTAACACTGTCCCAGTCATCAAGGAGCTTTCTATCAAATCAGGCTTGGACCCGGAACAGGGTTCGCGGTTGCGTTCCCATAGCCCGCGAACTCGGGGCGCCCTTGGTCACCTCTTGACCTCTGAAGGCGAGAGGGAAGGTGGTTTCTCCTGGCTAGCCCCACCGAGAGGGCCCCGGGAGAAAAGACGTTGGCCACTGAAGCATCTGGAAAAAAAGGATGTCAGGAAAAGCATTGGTGCATCAAGAAAGCGATGTTACCCGCAAGCTCTGGGTTACCTGCTGCTCGGGCGTCAGGACGTCGAGCGCTTTTCCCGGGTGAGCTAGGGAGGTCGCCGTCACGCTCCCCACTCCGCTCCCCCGACGGCCTTCAAGTTCTGCTATGGGAGGAGGAAGCATCCCCCCTCCACCAGCTCCAAAGCTAGTGGCGGTGTCGTCCTCTGCCGTGTCATGCCGTCTCTTGCCAGTACCAAGGAAGGAGTACCCCTGCACCAACATTCGGTCATTTTCCTTGGGGAAGGCGGGAAATGCAAAGTACAAGAAAGAAGTGAAGAAGAGGCTTACTCCCGGGTGCGCTTGTTGCCCATTGACGGGGGAACGTCTACCGACGCAGCGGAAGAAGCTTGGGGGCTCGCCGGCGGCTCTCCCAAGGCAGCAGGTGGCTCCATCACGGGTGACAGGCGGCCGTTGAAGCTCTCTGGCGGGGGGCTCGGACGAAGTCTGCGGCGCTCGTTTCTTCATCCACATGGTCATCATCGTTCCCCACCACAACTGGCGGGGAATGGCTGCGGACACTCGGGTCTGGGGTAGCATCGACCCCACGGGCAGACTGCGGGGGCGGAGCAGCCCTCTCCTCGTCGACATCGTCATCTTCATCATCGTCACCGCTGGCAACCGGGTCGTCGCCAGCATCTTCGTCTCTGTCGGAGGCATCGGTCTCACGCCCGTCGCCACCTTCGTCGTCATCAGAACCGGAGAATTCCTCTTCGGATTCCTCCTCACTCTCATCGTTGGACTCCCAGAGTTCTCCTTCTTCAGGGCTGGAAGGTGCCCTGGCCTTGCGGGTCTTCACCACAGGAGGTTTGGGCCCGTGATCAGCCCGGCCTACAATACCAAAGGCGTTGCAGACCGGCATCTGCGCCAGGATCTTGTCCTTCTCTAGGTCGTCGCACAGAGGCAGAAACCCTTTGGGCAGCTGGTACTTGACCCCTGGAGTGAAGGTCCCTCTCACGTTGTCTCGAACAAGGTTTTCTTCCATATCGGGACACCTCAGGCGAGATGGATCCTTGGGGCCCTGGAAGTCCAGGCCGGGTGTGGGCGTTTCTGCAGTGGCGCAAGGCGGTTGCGGAGGAAATGAGCAACGATGGCAGCTCCGGAAACTCCTTTCTCGCGAAGAAGTCGAAGCGTGCCACGACCTCCGAGAATTGTTCATCCTGCAAGCTGACGCTTCTCCAAGTGTCCAGATCCACTGAGCGCTCCGTCAGCTCCTCAAGCTGAGCATCGACTTCTGGCACCCCGACCAGGAACCAGTGATCCCTCCACTCTTCCCATCTGGATTTGGTCTCCATGAGGGGGAAGGCCCACTTGATGTTCGGACGAAAGCAGAACGTGACACTGCCTCCCATCCAGCCTTGGCCCCCAATGCGAGGGTAGAAGAAGTGGCAGAACAGCGCCACGGACGGCATCACCCCGACGAACGCCTCGCAGGCGTAAGCGAAGACCGCCAAGTCGAGAATTGCGCCTGGCGTCAGGTGCAAGAGCTTCAGCTTGTACGCGCGCAAGATCTCCATGAAGAAATCAGAGAAAGGGGGGACAAGCCCCATCAACATGAAGCTGTCGAAAATGGGGATCTGCGTAGGTGTCCTGGTCACCGACGGCGGAAAGATCTCTGATGCTTTCCTGGCTGGGACACCATCGGCGCCAGCAGACTCCATCACCCCGAAGTGCTCCGCCTTCCGCATCATCTCCGTATCGCCGGCGAAGTAGCTGGGGAACAAGGCCTTCTATTTCTTGAGTTCGGCCCGCTTGGCGTTGCGCGCCGATCTCCGCCGCGATCTCTTGGTTTTTGGGGACAGCGGCTTCTCTGTGGGCGAGGCCCCCGCGCCTTCTTCCTGCGGGCGAGGACCTTCAATCTAGCCATTGGAGCCGAAGAGAGTTTGGAGCAATGGCAGCAGGAGGAGGTGGCGGAGCAGAGTTAGGAGGACGAAGACGGAGGCGGCGATTTGGGGATTTCAGCGAATCTGGAGAGGTAATGGCTACAATGGAAGCCAGTTGTGGCTTATAAGGCATCCCACACGTCGTGTCGCGGCCCCATTACTCCGACGGACATGGGGATCGAGGGGGCGTGCCGATTTCTGCGCGTTTCACCCGTTGGATTCCAAGATAATCACGGGGTCCGTATGAATCGCAACGTTCGCCGCGATTCAGTCAACGGGACCCGGGGGCTCGTCTCTACCTCACCTCTGCGGGTGCCCGGGACCCACTTTAACCTATCTTTAGGCCATGGCCCCGGCAGCTGGAGCAAGAGCCACCGGGACCATGCCCGGGGGCTACTGTCGCAGCAGTGGAACATGGGGTTCCCCTAGTGCTGTCAAAGTGGGTCCACCCCATGTGGGCCCAAGATGAAGATGGACAAGACCAAGACTCAAGTCAAACTGGTGGGTTCACCGTCAGGACGCGCATGGCCTACATCGACAAAGGGCTCCGGTCCTGGGGACCTTCCGGGTCCCCGAACCAAGCAAGAAGGCCAGGAGGGACCCGAGAGCCCGAGTTCCCGGCAGGAGGCCAGGCTCCCTCTCGGGTACTTCCCCACGTCCCTGTGGATAAGCACTCCACCTCACCGCGGAAGACTTGGGAAGCAAGGCGAAGGCAGCGCGGGCGGGAAGCACGTCCCGTGGTGGTGTCAGCTCCTGTCCACCCCAAGGCGGACGCTCCCACCTAACCCAAAGGAGACGCTAGGCTGAGGAGAGGCCACATCTCCTCCTAGACTAGCTGAGGAGGCTCCTTCGCCCCGAAGGTCCCTCACGCCCCTCACGTGACCCTGTGGCAACCCCTTAGCCTATAAAAGGAGGACCAAGCCACAGAGGAGGGAGAGGTCGAAGCAAGGACAAACACAAGGCAGAACCAGAGCAAGACTAGACTAGGGCTGTGAGGGTAGAGAGGAAGGTGATCTCCTCCGGGTCAGGATCTGTCCTTCTTCTACCTCCAGCCAAAACCCTTCCGGGTACCCCATCCGGGAGGTTCCATTGTAAGCTACACTATGAAGAACCCATCAATGCAGACATGCAGGAGTAGGGCTTTTAGCCTCCGGGCGGCCTGAACCTGGGTAGCTCCTTGTGTCCCTTTGGTTGCATGCTTTGATCGTGGAGAGGAGAGCTTGATCTAGACTCCACCCAAGAAGACGATTCTCAGCCTCCTTCGCGCCCCGTGCCGAACCTAAAAGGGGGTATCCTATACTCCCGGTGTCCGTGCAACGAGACACGACAGTTCTTATCTAAGGCATTTGAATTATAAGCACCAAGCTCATCAACAAGTGATAATCTTAGAGCTTGGGGGCTACTCAGGGTATAGTTATGCAAGAACAAGTAAAGGCAAGGGAAAATAGTACCTGGTATCGTTTCTGGATCAGGGTGACCAGTTCAGTCTCAAGATTCTTGTGATGAGCGAGTCGAGAAAAGTATTCTTGACAAAGAGCCGGTGCGGACATAGAGTCCAGAGCCGACAAATCAGACAAAGGAACCGGGTCCTTGCCTTTGGCAGGAGAGACCGGGTTAACCTCAGGAGTTATCACCTTGGCCAGAACTTCAGGGGCATCTTTTATAGGAACGTGCTGGGTTCCAGTGACCTGCACTTCATCTTGTTTTGCGCCAGATCCTAACCCGGGTGACTGAACAACTGGGGATGGCTCTGGTGCAGGAGTAGGTGGGCTTCTTGGAGATGCAGTCAAATTCTCTGCTGGTTCGTTCCTTTGAGCCGGCTCTTCGATGTATGTCTCCATAGGAGAAGGCTCTATCGTAGTTGGAGGAGGAGACGCGGCTGGTGTAGAACCCGGCTCTTCATCCAGCGTAGCTTTGGCACTAAAATAAGTGAGGTTTGATTAGTTAAAGTACATTATGGCGAGAAACAAAAGTATAGTGGTAGTTGAACGTGGCTTACCCGGTATTGATTTCGAAGTCCTCGGGTGTGCTAACACTGTCCGAGGATGAAGCTGACAAAGAATATGATTTAGCGGCCCGGGTTTTGCCAGCTAAAGGATGTTTAACACAAGGTATCTTCTGGATGGATTTGGCCCAGCTGGTTAAAGAACATGGAGGGATACCTGTGTTCAAAGAGCCCGGGTTTGCAGCAGACCGGGTTCGAGGCTTCTTGCTGGCTTCAGCTTCCTTCTCAAGTTCCTTTGCCTGTATGTGTGCTTGGGATTGAGAGGTGTTCATTGTGTAATTCAAAAGACGAGAATATGGCACCTTTGCAATGGCAGCTCGGGTCCTCTTGAGAGGAGGAGGTCCAGCAGTTTGAGGACCCGGCAATTCATCAATAGCCAGGTCAGTGGGGCCTGGAACAAGAAACGCCGGGTTATCAATCGAGGGGTCCTTAGTGGTGACCTCACTGTTAATCAAGTCGAGGAAGAGCCAGCCTGTTGAGTCTAGCTCACCTTCTTCTTCATCTTCATCACTTGCATCTGTGTCATCGTCATCAGGAGAGGACATAGGGGTTTAATCAGCTTTCCACCACTCCGGGTCCTGGGGTGAAGGAAGATAAACATATAAGTGTTTCATGCAAGAAAAAACGGGTTAACAAAAGCCATAAAGAAAAAGAGTTGGTATCGTACCGTAGGAGGTTTGTTCTTGGCACTGAACGGGGCAAGCCCGGTCAGCGCAATGTCATGTTTGGTCTCGCCAAGCAGATTCTTGGCGTTCTTCACGATTTGATCATCAATAAGCGTCACTTCGGAGTAACGCATGTTATCAGTTGCTTCTCCGGTGTATTCATGGAATAGCCGGGTCCTGATGCTAAGAGGCTGGATGAACCAACCGATCCAACACTTGACTAAATCAGTGCCGCGGAGGCCATGAGCAAGCAGAGCTCTGGCCTAGACGCGGACAGCTTCAACCAAGACCCGGTTTTCATCGCTGGCGTAGCTGTTCATCTTGGGGTCATAAACCAAGGGAGAATTTCTGAAAGCCGGGAAACGAGCCTCGTCTGACTCGGGAGAAGTGTATTTGCAGTAGAAATAAGAGTTTTGCCACCCCTTGGGGTGACTGGCTAGAACAAGAGCCGGGAAATCATATTCCCTCCGGCGTTGGATGGAAACACCTCCATAAGGACCAAGAGGCTTGTTTTTGTGAGAGGGGTTGCAGTAAAAGATCTCTAAAAATAACTCTAAGCTGGGAGCCATTTGAAGATAGTCTTCACAGAAAACTACAAAGTTGCTAATATTGAGAATGGAGTTGGGAGCAACATCTAGTGTGGTGAGGCCATAGTACTTAAAAACTTGGCAAAAAAGAGAGAGCCCGGAGGACGAAGACCACGGGAAACATGATCAAGAAAGATAACAATTTCACCTTCCTTGGGTTGGGCCGCGTTTCTTCTCCGGGGGCGCGCTAGTGGATCTCCTTCTTAGGCGGAAGCTCGCCGCGATTCACGAACATCTGCAATGTTGTATCAGTGGCACTGAACCTAGTCCAATTCACCGAAGTGGTTGCCACGGCGGCGCCGGAGCTGGATCCTTTCTTCGCACTCTTCTTCGCGGCCCTGGGACCTCCAGACTTCATCTTCTCCTTCACCATTGATGCGGAACTATGGTGGTGCCCAATCTCGAAAGCAGAGATGACCTAACCCTAGCAATGGAGGTGGGCACGAGGAGAGAAAGATGCGGAGCGATTGCGGATGCGATTGAGTCTGGGATCGAGGGCGCAACGCTGGTGGATGAGTAGATGGAGGTTGTGGAGATTTCTGTTGAGATTTGGGAGCTCGATTTGAGATGGGATTTGTGGCGGCTGCGCGAGGAAGGAGACGAAGAGGCACAGGAAGAAATGGGGAAAGTGACTGCGGTGTTTACCCTAGCCCTATACTTATAGGCGCAGTAAAAAGCCCTAGGGGTGTTGCGGTAAAAAGACGAGAAGATAAGGATCTTTGACCAAGGGTCAACGACAAACAGAAAGAGACAAAGAGGAAAATTATCTGATGAGATCATGATTGAGATTGACTAAAGATTGGCTCATAGTTTAATTGGAATTTTCACTAAGTGTTGAATATGAAAACCGGAGGCGTATGAACCCGGAATGACCGAGCCAGGTTACGATATGGACCGCCAAGAAGAGCTGGACTAGCTAAGGAAAAAAGCAATGTAACCCGGTATTTAACTTACTGTATGTTATTCTTATATTTCAGGTGGTTAACCCGGTCAGCCAGGATGACAGCTCTAACCAAGGAAACAAAGCTCGAGACTAGAAGAAGAGCATGTCAACCTGGAAACCCGGTTAACCTGGGGGCTACTGATAGGGGGATTATAGCCCGGTAGGCCCATGAAGAGGGAAGCGTGAGCCGCCAGGCAGGAGGCCCGGCCAGGACACCTAACCATCAGCATGGGCCGGGTTACGTCGATGGGTCAGGAAGCTTGCCGGTGACCCGGCTAATAGAGGAAAGCTTCTAGAAGACCTAGAGGCGGTGCAAGACTTGGAGAACACGAAGGCCAGAAGACCTAGAGTAGGACTCCGAGTCTGAGTAGAACCCGGGCTTACCATGTATAGAACCAGGAGACCCGACCGTCTATATAAGCGGGCTCCTAGGTCATAGTTAGGGGGGGACTCAAGAGAGGCCTTACGATTCAAGCTTACGCAAGAGAACTAGAGAGAGAGATCAGAGTAATCATCGCTACCAAGTGAACCCTGTAACCTAGATCGAGATCCGGCTCTGTTGTGGTAGCCGGGTTATCGAGATTGAGATCAATAAAAGCATAGCAGGAAGTAGGTCTTTATCTCCAATGGAGAGGCCGAACCTGGGTAAATTCCTTGTCCACGCAGAGCTAAACAAACTCCCAGACACCAGTTTCGCCTTGCCCTACAACTCAAGTTACCCTATGGTAACATCTGCCGTGACAACCCCATGACACCACCCCTCCACCGACTCCTCCCCGCAACAGTCCACCTCAGCAAAGTCCACCCTCCCCGATAAGGACCCCAACACGAGTGCAACTCGATCTCCAGAGCCGCAACCGTCTCCTCCCGTTAAGTGGAGTAAGCGGAAGCGGTCTCCGCCTCCTAAGAGGCCACAGAGAAGGAAGGCAAGAGACAAGACTCCTGAGAAGTTACCTTGCGAAAGGACTTACGAGGAAAACTGCGCGGTCTCGGCTGCCGAGGTGAAAGCCTTCTTTGATGGACTAAAGCCCAAGCCAAGGGAGAAACTACCTCCAGAGTCCAGAGGTCATTGAGCGCACCATCAATAACTTATATAACCCTCCACCAAAGCCGCCATCAGACTATGAGCGCTCTATTGATAAGTCATATGGCTCGATGCACCAGAAGAGTGATCAAAGCAGGAAACAAATTCCCCAGCTCGGAGAACAATAAGTACAATCGATCCCCTCGCTCAAGGTGTTTTCTGACAAGGACGTCTTTGGTAAACAACTAGCATGGAAATATGTTCTCGGGCAGTCTTTGGTCAGACCTGAGGAGGTCGAGAATCTAACAACAAGAATGCGTCAGTTGCATACCTGGAACTTGAATGCCGCAAAGAAAGGGAAAATCGGTATCATGGCGGCAGTTAAGCGTGAGCACTACTTCCAAGAATATGATGTGCATGTTGAGTTTAGCGAACTTTTTCAGTTATACAATCAAGATGCCCTCAACAAATCTATCATCAGTTGCTATTGTCTGTAAGTGATTTATTTATGTAATTTAAGTCTTTAGTTCAGCTCGTTCATTGTCTGCAATTATCCTCACTATAATCTTTTGTACGTAATTATGTAGAATGAAGATTCTCGAATGCAAAAGGGAAAGAATCTGGGACATTGGGTTCATTGACCTGGATAAAGTTCATGAAGTCACCATAGACATGTGTGCCAAGGACACAAAGAGGACACTGCTAAGGTTTTTAAAGCGACAAAGTACCAAAACTGAAATACTTTTTTCTTACAACTTCAAGTGAGTGTTACTGTCTTGTACACATTCTATTTTGCTCACACGATGTTAAGTGTAATTGATGAGTTATGCATGAAAGGACACAGATGTCGCCTAGAGGGGGGGTGAATAGGCGATTAAAATTCTTTACGGCTTAAGCTTGAATAAATGCGGAATAAAACTAGCGTTTAATTTATCAAGCATGAAACCTAAACAAGCTAGGTTTACCTATGTGCACCAACAACTTATGCTAAACAAGATAAGAAAATATGTGATAGCAAGATATATTACTTCAAGCTCGATGGCTATCACAAAGTAAATAGCATAAGTAAGAAGCTCGTGTATAGAAATACCGAGGCACTTGGAGACGATGATTTATCCCGAAGTTCACTTCCCAATGGAAGCTAGTCTCCGTTGGAGCGGTGCAGAGTCACAAAGTGATCTCCGAATAGTCGTCAATGGCACACCGTAATCTCCTTCGTGCCTCCACCAATGCGGAGTGTCACGAACCACTATGGGACACTTGAGGGAGGTCACCGAACCCGTATAAGGATGAGGCACACTCCAGAACTTTTTTTTGACCGAGAGACCATAAGGGAAAACCCCTACGGCATAGATACACTCCACAACTTAATTGGAAGCTCTCACCGAATTCCCGCGGCTCCCAAAGCCACAAGAATCACAAGGTTGGGGCGCGTCTCCACAACTTAATTGAAGGCTCCCAACTATCCCGCGAGCCACCAAAACTCCGAGATCAACAAAGACCGTCTAGGGCACTCCAAGTACCCAAGAGGACAAGCTCTAGGGCACCCCAAGTACCCAAGAGTAACAAGCTTCTCAACTTCAACTTGCACGTATCACCGTGGAGAACTCAAACCGATGCAACCAATGCAATGGGCAAGAACACAACAAGTGCTCAAAATCCTTCACTCTCAAATCCCACCAAAGCAACTAATGCTATTGGGGGAGAAGAGAGGAACAACAAAGAAGAACACCAAGTCCCTCCAAGATCTAGATCAAAAAGCTTCCCCTCACTTAGAGGAGAGATTGATTGGTGGAATGATAGATCTAGATCTCCTCTCTCTTTTCCCTCTAATTGGAAGCAAGAATCATGGAGGAATAGAGAGAAAGCAAAGCTTCAAAAGGTCAACAATGGAGGTCAAAAGAATCAGGATATGCTCTTCTTCTTGATCATATCAAATATATATCTACACCTCGATGATCTTGATGCCAAATACTTCATTATATCAATATATTCATGGCATCATCCTTGAATCCAATCACATGGAGTTCAAGCAATGATTATGAACAAACACTATAAGTATAACTCAATGCAACCATTAGTCCATAGGGATTGTCATTAATTACCAAAACCACACATGGGGGCGCCATGCCCTTTCAATGCATGACTGCGTATATAAACGTGCACATGTTCCACTTTATTCTTATGGTCATTAAAATTGACGCTGGAGAAGTTGAAATTCTGGACTCATTAAGGAAAGATCCTAAAGAATACAAGAGCTGCTTTGATATGCTCCAAGAGTAATTGCAATTCTTATCGCACTATATCGGCCTCTTTCGTTCATTTCCTGATATCAAGTAATTAATAACTCTCCTTTGTTCATTTTCTTTGTCCGGCAGCGTTTGGCAACAGTTCATCAAGGAAGAAGTCGGTGAATAGAAACTGAAGCTGACTTTTTGTCTGAACCAAGTAAGTAGTACTACCTAGGATCCGTGCATCTCTTTAATTCTAGTTTCAATACCATTATCATGCTTGATTATTATTTGATTGAATTCTATTCTCGTACAGTGGTGTCTGCAACAGCCACAAGGGACTAATTTTTGTGGATACTACGTTTTCGAGTACATTCACATAAGGACCAACGAGAGATTCAATAATCAAAGAAATAAAGTTGTACGTAAACATTATTCACAATTTTATTTTGTTACCATCAATTGTGTTGAGTTTCATTCATAATTTTTTATGATGATTTGATATATATATACACAACTCATGTATTTATTTTGATCTCCTTCTTTTAAAGTTGGCAAGGAAGCGGAACGCGCTCCTACCAAAGGAACGCATAAAAGCAATTGCGGAGGAATTGGCGGGATTTCTCCTAGCGGAGGTCATACCTGAAACCGGAGAATACCACTATAGCGGAGAATAATATGCTTCCATGTACGAGTGATCTCCATGTAATTAAGTACTTTATACGAAAACGAGTATAATATGCTCTTCTTCTTGATCATATCAAATATATATCTACACCTCGATGATCTTGATGCCAAATACTTCATTATATCAATATATTCATGGCATCATCCTTGAATCCAATCACATGGTGTTCAAGCAATGCTTATGAACAAACACTACAAGTATAACTCAATGCAACCATTAGTCCATAGGGATTGTCATTAATTACCAAAACCACACATGGGGGCGCCATGCCCTTTCAATCTCCCCCATTTTGGTAATTGATGACAATCTCTTTTACGAGGGTTTATATAATGAATTTTAAGCAACCATGCAATGAAACAAGCAAGGATGCATGAGTATGAGAGGAAAATGCTTAAGAACAAATCAAAAGCATAAAACCAAATTCCCTTAAACCCTCTAAAACTTCTCCCCCATTGGCATCCATTTCCAAAATGGTCAAAAAATGTTAGAAGGTTAATATAGTAAGAGCTCCCCCATAATGTGTGCATTTCTCAAAATGTGAGTGAAATCAAATACACCTATCCAATGAAGAATAGTTGGAGGGTGGTCACACTATATTGAGGATCTAAAGATTGAAAAAAATAAATATGGAAAACTTTTTACAATTCTCCAAATAAAAGGAAGCAACCAAAAGATCCAACAAACCAAGTGAACAAAAGATATTATGATTTGATCAAAAGAGTGCTTTAAAGAAAATAGAGGAGCTCCCCAATATTTGTACACAATTTAGAATTTTTGTATTTGAATACAGGGTGTACAAAAATGGAATCCTCACTCACCCAATATCCTTTAAACCACAAGTTTTAAATGGATTCACAAGCCCAAAAAGATGTAAATAAAAATCAAAGCTTTTGTCTTATCCCATGGTGAAGGTAATAGGCTCATCAAGACAAGCATGAGGTCAAGGATATTCACCAAGATGAGTATACCAAGATGTGATAAAATAGGACATGCACTCATAAGATAAATTATTTTCGGGGTCACAAAGAATAAAAAGTAATAAAGTGGTGACACCGAAGAATTCAGATATCAAGTAAAGATGTAACTCTTCTCATGTATATAAGTTTCTATGTAGACAACAATCATGATGATATACATCCACAAAGAAATATGTATACACACAATTAGTTAGTTAAGAAAAGACAAAGATATCCAAAAGAGAACTCATAATATACACATATGATGTTTGTTTAGGATCATAGCCCATAGCTCAATATTCTCATATTGTATAATAATGAACTTCAAATTCAACCTCAACACAAGCATCACAAATATCACTAAGGGAAAAGGAGATAGTTGGGATGCATTGAGGAAAGCAACAAGTATCATAAGAGCCGAATAGAATTTGCAATAGCTACAACAAAGCAAATAAATACTTTTCATGCCATGATGAAACCTACACAAGGTTGAATGCTATAAAAGTATGCATGAGGGTGGATACTTGTTACCGAGATGGCATGGGGTTGATGTAGTAGACAAGAGTTTATCAACCATCCTAGCTTGGCTCCAATAAGCATGTGGTGAAGACACTTTCATTGTAAATGAGACAAGCATCCAATGCATCTCCATGTACCTAAAACACATTCAAGTAAAATTGTTCCCAAACTAATTGGGTCCAAAGTAGTTAGTCAAACTACAATACATAGAAGGAACTCCACATAAATATGTGCATATAGATATGAAATTGAATTTCATGCACATCTTAGCCGATTTAGGATTCCGTGGAGTTTCACCTATATATTGGCACAAAGAAGGAAAGCATGCCATAAAATAAACATGTAGTAGATATGCATGCCTATTAACTTTAATAACCAAAGGAGATACAATTTGGACAAATATCAAGAAATCAAAGAAGGTCCAAATTATATCAAAGATCCAAATCAAAAATTGATTTAGAGAAGCCAATTGAAACTAAAACAAACCAACATATGATTGATGAGATACCAATTGGACAAAATACAAAAAGGAAATAAGATACCAATTAATTAATAAATAAAAGGAATAGATATCAAATTTCCAAAAGAGATATCAAAAAGAGATATGTCAACGAATGATATACCCACTCCCAAAGAGAGATGCCAATTGGGACAAACTCTCAAAAAGAAAGAGCAGGGTTCCAACAAATAAACCACACCCTCTACACTTTTCATGATGGCACAAAGTACCAAGCCGAAAAGGTTTGTCTTCCATGAGACATGTCATCGGGATCAAAGACCAATGGAAAGGATCAAATACAATAGAATATAAATAGTGTTTAAAAGGATACATGATAGCTCTCCCAACAAAAGTGCATTATTTATGATCTTGTATTTGAATACACAATGCACACACATGGAATCATCGCTCTCAAATATCTATTCAAACACTAGTCATATATCAAGAAAAAGCAATAAGATCCAATACTAATGAAAATATAAGTTGTACTCAATATAGGATAGCTCACCCAAGAATAGTGCATTATCTATAAGTAGCCTTTGAATGCAAGGTGCACAATGATGGGATCAATGCCTCTCCTACACCAAATAAAACACTAGGAAAGTTTGAGTAAAGCAAAATGATCCACAAGAGGTAAGGAAGACAATGGGAGTTAAAACAAATTAATTTTTGGCAAGAAATAAGGCAATAAAATCAAGAGCCAATATGAAGATGATCTACAAATTTCACCACAATTATGACTATCAATTGTCATGGAAAAGGAGTATATGTAGAAATTTCTTAGTGGTGTATTGGATTGATATTCAAGATCATCTTCACAACCAATAAGCACATGGTGAAGGATAAGATTTAAGCGCGATGCTTATGTAGATAAATGTTCTTGATAGCTTCAAATATTCACGCGATCATGCAAAGCAACTACAAAGAGTAGCTTGAAGCAATCGGTTTCCCAAAGAGATATATGTGAATATATTAGAGGAAAACCGTACCAAGAACATTCCTTCACAAACAAGATCCAAATTAAGAAAACAAAATTTAACCAAATTGGAACTTGTTTGAGCAACATGCCACATAGGAACAAGATAATTGACAATATCAATTCTAAATGGCAATACCTCACATGTTCACATTTTCTAGGATTGTAATATGCACAAAGCTTATTACTCCCCCATAATGTGATAATCCATTTTATAGTAACAAGAGACAAAATAAATCCAACAAGAGATAACTAATGGACATTATAGAATTTGAATTTCTCATGAGCATGACATACCACATAGAGACTAGATAATTGATATATCAACACTAAGTGGTATTCCTCATGTACACACATTTTTAGGATTGTGAAGTGCCAAAGAGCTATCACTCCCCAAAATGGGATAGTCCATTAATCTCTCAAAAGAACCAATTAAGATATAAGCAAGTTGATATAAAGGCTCAACATCACACGTACATGGTGTGCAAACCAACATACACATACTTGATTACTCAAGATAAGTAAGTAGAGAGCACAACATACAAACACTAGCAAGGTACAAAACCAAACACATGCAAGGGTGCAAGCAACTTTCAATGTATGATTTAAATACAAGTTACCGCAAGGAGAAACATTGGATATGAGATAGAACAATATAATCCAAATGACTTGGCTTGAGAGAATATAATTGATGAAGATCCCTTAATTCTTCATGATGTAGCCAAGTCTCCAATGCCCTCCACAACACCTATTGATCAAGTTTTAGCTTGTTGGTCCCCAACCAAGTTGGGTCCTAAGAGGTTAGTCACAATAGGCTTGGCAACCCAAATGGTTCTTTTCTTGACACCACTTTGAGTACCAACATATTTGGCAAACACATTGCCAACCTTATCCTTCCTAAGAGAATAAGCATTATCAATTATGATAGGGTTGGATAAGTTACCACTAGTGCATGAAGAAGCAAAATGACCCTTCTCACGACATATGTAGCAACATTTGCTTCCTCCTTTCTTCTTAGTTGAAACTTCATCATGAGGAGGCATGCCATGATTCTTCTTGGGAAGGGACCGTTCTTCAACTTGGTGAACTTGATTTGAACTTGAGGCTCTTCCCTTGTTGCTTCTTGCTAAGAGATTTCTTCTTCAAAGGGCAAGATCTAACATGGTGCCCTTCAACTTTGCACTTGAAGCAAGTGATCTTGGCCGAATTCTTGACTTGTTCTTGGCCCTTCTTTTCTTGTTATACTTGGACTTGTTCTTACTATTGGAGTTGAATCCAAGTCCACTCTTGTCATTGGGGCGTCTTTGCACACTCAACATGTTGTCAAGTGTGGGCTTCCCATCATGACGCTTTTCCAAGTCTTTCTTCAAAGAAGTGACTTGGGCCTTGAGCTCTTTTAATTCCTCTACATGGTTAGTATCAACAAAACACTAGAGGAGTAGATGCTTCATTGTTAGAGCAACAAGGCATGGAAAGTAATTCATCACAAGATTAGCGATATTTGAGTGGATGAATTACTAGGACTAGCACATGGCAATAAAGCATTTTGAGTAGAGGTTGTGCCATTGTCCACATGAGGTTCACACGATGTTACCTTAGACATAATAGCCTCATGAGCTAACTTTAGCTTATCATGGGAGACTAAAAGATCCTCATGAGAGCTCGAAAGCTTTTCATGTCTTTCTTCCAATTTCCCATAATTGCTAGAAAGCAATGCAAGTTGAGCCCTTAGCTCAACATTCTCCGTTAATATGGATGCTTCACAAGAGATAGAGTTAGTAGCACAAGCATCATTATTTATGACAATAGGAGAAAGTAACTTGGCAAGCTCTTTAGAGTGAGAAGCTTTAAGTTGCGCATGAGACTCGGTGAGTTTGATGAGCTCACCCTTAGTGACCCTAGAGCCATTATCTAGGTGCTCAAAATCCTCAAGGAGTTTGGCATGTGCATCTATAAGCTTACCATTTGTTATTTTGAAGTCATTTGCCACTTTAAGAGATCTATCATGGGATCCCTTTACTCTAGAAAGTTCGAGAGCAAAAGTTTCCTCAAGAGTCTTCTTGGTGGATTGTTCTTCTTCAAGAGCTTCCTTGAGATCGGCGATCTCTTCCGCATACTTGTATTCGCGGTTAAGGCTTTCATCAATGTGAGCTTCCAACTCCTCAATGGTAAGTTTGCGCTCAACAAGGGTAGACATGATTTCTAAGAAGTTAGCACGAGCATTTTTATTCTTTGAAAGAGAAAGAATAACCATTTTACCCTTCTCAAGTATGGAAGCATCATTATCATTTTGTTCATTTTCCTCATCAATATCATCATGAGATATATTGGGATCAAAGTAGGAGATACCTCGAAGCTTAGCCATAAGGCAAAAGTGAGTACATGACGATGATGATGAAGAATTACTTGAGTCACCATTTAAATCCATATCTTGTTCCATGGAGTGTTCGGTTTCCTCTACATTGTTAGCCAAACAAATACTAGAGGAAATAGAAGCATTTTTATCATGGCAACAAGATATAGAGAGCATATCATCACAAGGATTAATCAAGCAATTTGTACATGATATGCAAGGACTATCAACACAAGCATGTAGATCATTTTTGGTTCTAGATGCGTTTAAGTCCAAAGATAAATCATTGCAATAAGATAGTGGTGAAGTATCATCAACAATAAGCTTACTATCATTATTGCAATATCTATCACTACTCACCATTGCATTACTTTGTGGCTTGCCACATGTAGGTGAAGTAGAAGAAGTTGAGAACTCATCACGGCCGGAAGTGGAGGGACAACAATCATCTCCACAATTCTTGGACACATCATATTTATCTTGAAGCTTGGTCCAAAGCTCATGAGCATTCCGAAAAGGAGTGACCGACATAATAACTACATCGCTCAAAGCATTGAAAATCACATTAGAAGCTTGAGCATCTAGATAGGAATTATTCTTATCCAATAAAGATAATCTTTTGGGATTCTTTGGAGGAGAATAACCCCTATCTAGAATTCGCTCTATGTATGGGTCATGACCCGAAAATATCAAGCATGCGAATTTTCCAAACATCATAATTTGTGCCATCTAATATAAAAGAAGCATTGTGCACTAGTTCACTAGACGACATCTTTACTCTCGAGGCGGTGAAGCCAAAAGAGAGAACCCGCTCTGATACCAATTGAAAGGACACGGATGTCGCCTAGAGGGGGGTGAATAGGCGATTAAAATTCTTTACGGTTTAGGCTTGAATAAATGCGGAATAAAACTAGCGTTTAATTTATCAAGCACGAAACCTAAACAAGCTAGGTTTACCTATGTGCACCAACAACTTATGCTAAACAAGATAAGCAAATATGTGATAGCAAGATATATTACTTCAAGCTCGATGGCTATCACAAAGTAAATAGCATAAGTAAGAAGCTCGGTATAGAAATACCGAGGCACTTGGAGACGATGATTTATCCCGAAGTTCACTTCCCAATGGAAGCTAGTCTCCGTTGGAGCGGTGCGAGTCACAAAGTGATCCCGAATAGTCGTCAATGGCACACCGTAATCTCCTTCGTGCCTCCGCAATATGGAGAGCCACGAACCACTATGGGACACTTGAGGGTGGTCACCGAACCCGTATAAGGATGAGGCACACTCCACAACTTTTTTTTGACCGAGAGACCATAAGGGAAAACCCCTACGGTATAGATACACTCCACAACTTAATTGGAAGCTCTCACCGAATTCCCGCGGCTCCCAAAGCCACAAGAATCACAAGGTTGGGGCGCGTCTCCACAACTTAATTGAAGGCTCCCAACTATCCCGCGAGCCACCAAAACTCCCAGATCAACAAAGACCATCGAGGGCACTCCAAGTACCCAAGAGGACAAGCTCTAGGGCACCCCAAGTACCCAAGAGTAACAAGCTTCTCAACTTCAACTTGCACGTATCACCGTGGAGAACTCAAACCGATGCAACCAATGCAATGGGCAAGAACACAACAAGTGCTCAAAATCCTTCACTCTCAAATCCCACCAAAGCAACTAATGCTATTGGGGGGAGAAGAGAGGAAGAACACCAAATCCCTCCAAGATCTGGATCAAAAAGCTTCCCCTCACTTAGAGGGGAGATTGATTGGTGGAATGATAGATCTAGATCTCCTCTCTCTTTTCCCTCTAATTGGAAGCAAGAATCATGGAGGAATAGAGAGAAAGCAAAGCTTCAAAGGTCAACAATGGAGGTCAAAACTGTGCTCAAGAGTTGGGGAACCTTTGGGGAAGAAGGCCCCATTTTATAGGTCCCTGAAAAACTAGCCGTTTTGGACAGAAAACGTGCAGTCCGGAATGGATCTGTTTTTCACCCGGAATTCTGAACCATCCAGAATATTCTTGACGTCTACCAATCTGATTCCGGACCAATGCAGTACCGAATCGAGCTGTCCCAGAATCAGTTCGGAATGAGTTCGGAATATTCCGAGTCACCCGGATTTCCAGAAACACACATACGAAAAACGTGATATCTTTTACATACGAACTCCGTTTTTTATGTTCTTGGACTCGTTGGAATCACCGCAACGAGCATTACAAGATCATGTAGATGAACATCATATTCCAATATGGGAGGATAAAACCAAATGTAGAAAGGTAAAGCCTCTCTATAAATGAACAACCGGTCAAACCTCCAACATCAAAAACTCAACAAGTTTTTCACACGAAATCCGTTTTTGATGAACTTGAGCTTGTTACGAAGATCACAACAAGCTCCAAAATCCCACATAGAGAAATGACAAATAAGAACCAAGAAAGATGATGAAGGCAAGTATGTAAATGTTTGAGCTCTCTCCAACTGATACGCTAAAGCTCAATGAGAGCCCCTCTTGATAGTATAATATCTATCCTATAACCTGGTCTCTCACCTAGCACCATGTGACCGGTAAAATAGAAACCCTATCAAGATCATACCTTTGCCTTTGTGCATTCCACTTGAGCTAGATGATTTCGACCTTGATCTCTTCAAGTGGACCACCTTTCTTGATTGCGCTTCGCTTGGTGAAGTCTCACATATTTCTCCCCCATACTCCACTATGGGAGAGCCTCTCATATGCACATATTCACTTAACCATTATCTCCAACAGGGTGGCAAGAATCAAGCATATGATATCTTCAAGATACTTCTCTTGAACACTTGCACTTCTCAAGCTTGATGACGATCACCACTTGACGTCATCCTTCATGGGCTATATGAAATCTTCATTTGATGCACGCCCATAGAAAGATACCTAACCCCACATAGAAATGCCACACACATAGCATGAGTTAGTTCATAAAGCTATATGGATAATTGCTTACCATACCAAGAGATACATGATCCCACTTGGTACATCTTGTAGCTTTATGTGCTGATCAATATCTTGATCAACCTTGCATCTTTTCTTCTCTTTTCAATAGATGATGTCTTGAAGATAACCATGAATGATCACATAATCCTTTTCTTCAAGACATACTTGCAATATGCTCAATTCACATATGACCAATCATCGGATAACTCCTCAAGTAACAACTTGGTCATCACATGCTCTTCTTCTTGATCATATCAAATATATATCTACACCTCGATGATCTTGATGCCAAATATTTCATTATATCAATATATTCATGGCATCATCCTTGAATCCAATCACATGGAGTTCAAGCAATGCTTATGAACAAACACTACAAGTATAACTCAATGCAACCATTAGTCCATAGGGATTGTCATTAATTACCAAAACCACACATGGGGGCGCCATGCCCTTTCAATGCATGACTGCGTATATAAACGTGCACATGTTCCACTTTATTCTTATGGTCATTAAAATTGACGCTGGAGAAGTTGAAATTCTGGACTCATTAAGGAAAGATCCTAAAGAATACAAGAGCTGCTTTGATATGCTCCAAGAGTAATTTCAATTCTTATCGCACTATATCGGCCTCTTTCGTTCATTTCCAGATATCAAGTAATTAATAACTCTCCTTTGTTCATTTTTTTGTCGGGCAGCGTTTAGCAACAATTCATCAAGGAAGAAGTCGGTGAATAGAAACCGAAGCTGACTTTTTGTCTGAACCAAGTAAGTAGTACTACCTAGGATCCGTGCATCTCTTTAATTCTAGTTTCAATACCATTATCATGCTTGATTATTATTTGATTGAATTCTATTCTCGTACAGTGGTGTCTGCAATAGCCACAAGGGGCTAATTTTTGTGGATACTACGTTTACGAGTACATTCACATAAGGACCAACGAGAGATTCAATAATCAAAGAAATAAAGATGTACGTAAACATTATTCACAATTTTATTTTGTTACCATCAATTGTGTTGAGTTTCAATCATAATTTTTTTATGATGATTTGATATATATACACACAACTCATGTATTTATTTTGATCTCCTTCTTTTAAAGTTGGCAAGGAAGCGGAACGTGCTCCTACCAGAGGAACGCATAAAAGCAATTGCGGAGGAATTGGCGGGATTTCTCCTAGCGGAGGTCATACCTGAAACCGGAGAATACCACTATAGCAGAGAATAATATGCTTTCATGTACTAGTGATCTCCATGTAATTAAGTACTTTATACGAAAACGTGATCTTCATGTAGTACTTTATATGTGTTATATATATGCATCAACGTGATCTTCATGTAATTGTATGTGTTATATATATATGCATCAACGTGATCATGTAATTGTACGCGTTTTTGGAGCATCGACGTGTACGATGGAAACCCCTCCTAAACCCTAAACCCCCTAAACCCTAAACCCTGAAAATTAATTGAAAAGAAAACAAAAAATGTACATACCTTTAGTCCCGGTTCGTGTTACGAACCGGGACTAAAGATCACGTGGGGCTGGAGATCTTTAGTCCCGGTTCGTAACAAACCGAGACAAAAGGGGGGCCTTTAGTCCCAGTTGGCCAGTCCCGGTTGGCCAACCGGGACTAAATGCCCTTACGAACCGGGACTAGAGCCCCGGTTTCTACAAATGTGCAAGCCCAGTTGTTGTCATCACGATGAACATGTGCAAGATAATCCCAAGTGGTGTTACTAGTCTGCTCCCATAATCATTTTGGAAATCAAATTAATTGCGCGGATCATGTCGATGGATAGATGCAACGAATACATACCATCCCTGTGAGATCCTGGCTCAGGGCTTAATAGGATTGATAGAATACGCATATCAACAAGTTGCAACTTCTTTTCCGGAAGCTCATCTGGAAGGAACTCCGAGATTAAGCGTGCTTGGCCCGGAGCACTCCAAGGATGGATGACCGACCGGGAACTCGTTCCCGAGTGCGCACGAGTGAGGACAAAGTGCGTAGAAAAGACCAGTGTTGATCTGTGGGGCCAGTCTAGAGATCCTAGTAAGCTGCCAAGGGTGACAGGCCCGGCCCGAGGGTGGGCCGGGGTGTTACATTTGGTATCAGAGCCGACCCTCGCGGTAACTCGGGCGTGTGCGGGTCAGTGGCGCGGACATGTGGGACATGTGCCGGCACTGGGCACACAGATGTGTACCAAGAGGGGAAGTTCCTGGACTGGGGGCTGACCGACGAGGGCGTCGGTCTTCTAAGGGGGGAAGGATGTGAGATCCTGGCTCAGGGCTTAATAGGATTGATAGAATACTCATATCAACAAGTTGCAACTTCTTTTCCGGAAGCTCATCTGGAAGGAACTCCGAGGTTAAGCGTGCTTGGCCCGGAGCACTCCAAGGATGGGTGACCGACCGGGAACTCGTTCCCGAGTGCGCACGAGTGAGGAAAAAGTGCGTAGAAAAGACCAGTGTTGATCTGTGGGGCCAGCCTAGAGATCCTAGTGAGCTGCCAGGGGTGACAGGCCCGGCCCGAGGGTGGGCCGGGGTGTTACAATCCCCGTACCTGTCATCACGATGAACATTCGGCGCGTATTCTCTGACTTTGCTAGGATGAAAGTCAGGTGACTTTGAGTCACAGACATGTGGGTCCCATCATCTGTGGGGTCCACACATCAGCGACTCAAAGTCAGGACAAAGTTAGGAATTCTAAGTCAGAGAATCTCCACAGATAGTCACGAAGTGGTGTTACTAGTCCCGCCCCCATAATCATTTTTGAAATCAAAAGAATTGTCGTGGCATGCTTTGCTTTCAGCCCACTTGATCCGGAGCTCTCCCCTCACTACCGCAAAGAGCTATTTCTATCGGCGCGCCTGGCAAAGCACATCCTAAACTACGAGCACAAGAAAAACACACGGCGAAAAGCGTGGTACTCGGCAAACGCCAACCTTTGTGGGGTGCTTCAGGCGAGCACACTCAGCACAAGCCACGTAATCGTCAAACACACCTCCTTGTTGAGTGTCGGCTTCGGGCGCTCGGCAAAGACTCGGACACCTGTCTCTGCCGGCTGGGCTTAAACAGAGGATCCTTGTCGTGCTTGACAGAATGAGCCTAGAAAGTCTTTTTCTTTTTGAAAATTTCTATCTCCCCTCATTCTTACCGTTATTTCCCACCAAGGGATTTGTTCGCCGAGTGTATGCAAGAATGCACTCGGCAAAGCATATTTTCTTGATTTTTCTTCCTTTTCGCCCCCCCCCCCCCCCCCCCTCTCTCTTTCCCTTCCTAGATAAGGGTGGTGTAAAGAAAAAAAGAATCCAATACACAAGTTAGAAATGGAACTTCCTCATAAACAATACTATAACCCAGGAAGATTTGGGACTTATAATATATAAAACACCCACTTCGAGGCAATGAAACCAACTTTTGTAAGACTTGGGCCTCTTTTGAGTTGCAAATATTTTATGATCTACGCTAACAAAAAGGAAGTCACGTGAAATCACCACTTCCAATGAAAATATATCGTGTTTGCATTTTGCAATCCGCATGACAGGAGGACATAGTTATACTGAGAAGTGCAAGGCACAACTTGTGGCCAAGCGCTACACCAAGAGAGAAGGCGAACATTATTTTCACACCTATTCACCCATTGCTAGACCCCAGCTGTTATGGTCTGATCGTTCATTAACTGAACGTGTAGACAACTTTGCTTAACAGAAAGTAAGAAGAGAAAATATATATGGATTAACCTGATAGATTTGTGGTAAAGAGTGAAAAGAGAAATGTATGCAAATCCGAATCTCTTTGCTCTGCTTCTAGGTGCTAATGGATTTCACTATCACTCTTTTTTGAAATCTTTATATGACGTGAAACAAGCACCTAAAAATGGCATGAGAAGTTTGACATAACTCTAACTTTTACAGTCTTTGTCATTAAGGCGGCAGATATATGTGTTTACTATCGCCATGGTGGAGGCGATAGTGCTATATTGTGCCTGTATGTGGACAACATGCTTTTTTTTGTACAAACATGATTGTGATTAATGAGTCAAGTCTTTTCTATCAAAATGTTTTGATATGAAAAGATTCAGGAGAAGTTGATATGATTCTGAATATTAAGCTGATTAACGATGAGAGTGGCACTAGGTTAACGCAATCACACTACATTGAGAAGGTCTTGAGCCGGTTTGGCTTTATTGACAACAAGTTTTTTTCCAACACCTTATGGTTCCAGTGTGACACCTTGAAAGAACAAGAAAGAGGTGAGAGATCAACTAAGATATTCTTAAATAATTGGTTCTCTCATGTACCTTGCGAGTGTCACGAGTGCTGATATCTGTTTTGTTGTGAGCAAGTTCATGTCAAATCAGGATATTGATCATTGGCATGCACATGAAAGGGTCATGCGCTATCTGAACCTAACAGTGAGTTATGTGTATCACTATTCAGAGCACCATGTCGTGCTTGAGGGATATAGTGACCCGAACAAGATTTCATATGTTGATGAACTATACGCCAGAACTAGGTATGCATTTACTTTTGGAGGTGACGCAATGTCGTGGAGGTCTAATAAACATACTATATTGGTCCGGCCAACCATGTAATCAGAACTTTGATTTAGATACATCAATTGTTGAGACAAAATGACCACGTGAGCTCTTGATGGACTTCTCGGTGCTTGAAAAATCATTACTGGCCATCTTTATGAAATGTGGCAACCAAACGGTTATTATGAAGGTGAACAGTTCCATGGATAACGCGAAATTGTCAAGACACGTAAAATTTCATTTGAAATATGTTAGGAAATTGAGAAACTCTTAAGTAACAATTGTTACATATATTCAAACAAACAAAAACTTATTAGAACCCTTTACAAAAAGGATTACCAAAAAATATGATAGATAGTGCATCAGGAGAGATGGGTATGAGACGCATGAGTGACGAACCCAACCTATGAAAATCCCGTGAATTAGGATCTAGAAAGAACAAGCTGTTGGTTAACTTATAGGAGTGTCATGTGAACCTCTCTATGTGAAAATGCAAAACTCTCGATATCTGCAATGGAGCTTGGCAAGATGTTCTAACATGTTTCTATTGGCTACCCTGACAAAGATGTTGCCCTACGGAGTATTGTTTTTTTAAATACACCGATATTGGCTATCCCTAACAAAGATATTGCAGCTATCATGTTTGATATTCTGAAATTAATCATGATATTGTTAGCTTTTTTTTGCGACTTAATACTTCTCATTACTCAATCATCGGGCTTACAATCATTCTGCAAACATCGGAAAATAAAACTAGGTATAAAATTAAACCAAATACATCTCTTTCTCAGCTCCGATGCTTGCTTTGCACAGAGGTGTGCTCCTTCATTCGCCTCTCTCCCGATGAATTTGATCTCCAGTGACTCCAGGCTATGGCTGAGCTCTTCTATCTCATTTAGGATTGAAGCAATCTCCGATCTTCCATGGCTTCTATCCTTCCAAAGTGAGACAACTTGTTGTGCATCCGTCTCAATGATCACGCGAGAGTGACCCCCGCCGAGGCCATAACGAGCCCATCCCGAACTGTGATGGCCTCCATAATAAGGGCATTTGACACATGCCCATACCAGATTGCTTGACCCCGTAGCATAGCTCCATTGTGATCCCTCATAAGAACACCCGAGGCACCAACACCGGACTCTATCATAAAGCTCGCATCAGTATTGATTTTCACAAAGCCCTCCTCTGGCGGCTTCCACCTTGCACGAGCTCTCGACAGACTTCTAACCATCCCCGCCCCCGTCTTGGATAGGTCCGTTGCGATATCCATAGTCCATTTCACTGACTGTATAATTGTTCTTGTGCTGCCATCATGCTCTCTCGCATTCCTTTCCGACCAAACAACCCAGCAACCACATAAAATGACAGCGGAAGCATCCGAAGATAGTTTATGAGTGTCAATAATATCCATGGCCCAGGAATCTGGATGAAGTTCCGGGAGTTTAACCTCAGTAGCGCTTTTAATCTCCTGCCAGAAAAGCTTTGCCCAAGTGCACTCGAAAAGAGCATGCCTAACAGTTTCATTACGACCACAGGCTCGGCAGAAGGGAAGTTTTTCTATATGCCGAGCATGAAGCACCCCTCGGCATGGAATAAAAGATTTGATGACTCGCCACCAGAAGTTCCTCACTTTAGGAGGTACAGGCATCCTCCACAACTTCTTCCAGGCCGAGTTGCCGGCATCCACAGATCCCATAATGCGGTTCTGATCATAAGAGGCTTGGAGTAATGCCATGTAGGCTGACCGAACAGAAAATAATCCATTATTTTCTAAGTGCCAAGCCCACAAATCATCATCCAGCCTTCCCAACGGAATACTCAAAATTGCTCTTACATCCACCGATGCAAAATTAGCTTTCAGCACGTCTTCCTTCCAATACCCAGTGAACGGGTCCATGAGTTCATCGACCGTCGTCACCTGCGAAGTAGGGAGTCTAACAATTGGTTTCCTGTTTGGGTTTGACGAAATCCATGGTTCCTCCCAAATCCTCGTAGCAGCACCATCTCCAATACGCCTTATCAGTCCCAAGTTCAACGCTTCCCTGCCATAGAGGATTGCCCTCCATGTGTGTGATGCTCCCCTTCTATTTCCAGCAGACAAGAACGAGGAATCATGGTAATATTTCCCTTTTAGTACTCTAGCACATAGTGAATCAGGTTTACTAAGAAGCCGCCATCCCTGTTTCGCCAACATAGCTTTGTTGAAGATGGCAAAGTCTTTGAAACCCATACCACCCCACCTTTTAGGTGTGGTTAAATCACTCCACTTAACCCAATGCATTTTTCTTTTACTCTCATCACCACCCCACCAGAAACGTGCTATCACTGCCGTGATCTTCTTGCACATCTTCTTGGACAGTTTGAAACAGCTCATGGAATAGGTCGGTATAGCTTGGCAAATTGCTTTGATCAATACTTCTCTCCCTGCACTATTCAGAAACTTAGGCGCCCATCCATTAACTAGCTTCTTGATCGTAGCCACGATGTGTTCAAACTGATCATCAGTTGATCTTCCGAGAGCTGTTGGAAGACCCAGGTATTTCTCCACCAGCGCCTCTGTCGGGATATCAGTCCCCAAATGCACGCCTGCCTTCATAGTCTCATCCGCATTAGCACTAAAAAATATAGCAGACTTATGCTTGTTTACCAATTGCCCAGACCCAATTCTATAATTCTCCAGTATCGCATGTAGCCTATTAGCTCCCTCCGCTGATGCTTGTGTAAATACCAAACAATCATCTGCGAATAGTAGATGGGAAATCCATGGGCAGTGGATTCCCACTCTCACCCCTCTAGATAGATATCCAGCTCCAACATTCTTTAGCATACATGAAAAGCCTTCCCACAAAGAAGAAACAAGTAAGGCGAAATAGGGTCGCCCTGCCTTATACCCCTTGTGGGTTTAAAAACCTCCGAGAAATTTCCATTAACTCTAACTGAGAAGGACACCGTCTCCACACAGCACATAACTCTGTTGATCCATTCGGCCGCAAAACCCAGTTTTGTCATGATGGCTCTCAGGTAAACCCACTCTACTCTATCGTTTGTTAGCTAATTATCCAACATTATCGTTACGAGCTTTTGATTAAGGATCCAACGACCTCAACTCACTCACGTCATTGATCGGCTGCTGTTGATTGGGCATTCCAGAACCCAGCACCAGCTAGACAAACCGGAGACCACGGCGACAGGATAAGACTGCACTGGTCACCTGGAGGAAGCCACGTTTTCCATCTTCTTTGTTTTTCATTCTCGTTTCGTTCATTGGGCGCGCCGAAAACGAAAGGCGCGCACATACTAAAATCAGCCCCGTGGAACACGTTTTTTCCTACCTTGTGCACGATCGGCCGGCTCGGGTCAAGATCACGTCCGCGTCACTTGCATCCGCTAGAGCCAAAGCTAGTGGAAGGAGATGTGGCATTGGTGGACGGAGCATCACGTATTGCATCTGCCGTCATTCGCTACAAAGATCACCAGGATCTTGGAGTTTGTTTCTGTCACAGCAAATCAGATCGAATTGGAGGTGGATTACACGAGCCAACTCAAAGAAAACGACGAAGTAGCGGAAAGATCAACCAACGGGGACACGAGATTTAACGTGGAAAACCTCTCCAACAATGGAGGAGAAAAAACCACGGGCGCCGGCCAGCAATACTTTACTATATCGGGTGAGGTTACAAACGTCGGAGATTTACAACATGCGACTTATCCCACGACGACGGCTTACAAGATGTATTTATAGGTGGTCTGACCTAATCTAGGTCGGTAACGTGACCTCCAAGTCGAGTACAACTTCTGACTTCGGGGCGCTCCGCTCTCCTCGTCACAAGTTGGCCTTTATCAGTATATACGAATTTGGATCACCACAAAATAATAATTCAGACATCTTCGCTATCAATTGCGGGATTAAAACACATTTTTTCTATAAAGGACATTTAGTACTTAAAAGTTTTGCATATTACACTTGGTCTCTGCATAAGTAGAATGCACACAGTCGCAACAAGTTATCAAACAAAAAGAAAATAAAGGCGAAGTACAAGAAATCATATGTAGAGGTCCAATCCGTATATCAAGCGATCACCCATGTCAGATAAAAATAACACTCTTCATGTCTTCCAACCGTGTAGACACTTTTCTTTTTTTTTGAAAGGAAAACGGTGGGGGAAGCCCCTACAACGTGTTTTTTTTTAATAATAAGAACCCAAATTTGACCTCGATTCTCCGCACGTTGTATAGGTGACCATGAACGAAAATTACTTGTACAATAGTAGATGACCTGCATAGGAGAAAATTCTTACCATTAAAAAATCATATCATTTCTACATAGACACAACGATCAAATAACGGCAAGCTCGCACCCTAATAAGTATTTTAAGCGTGTCATCTATACCATGTAGCCAATTTCCAAAAAATAGCAATGCTACATGGAGGATACAAGTTAGAAGCTATATAGATGGCTGACCATATAAAACAAGGGTATTTGCTATTGAAAAATAAATGTTTGATTGTTTCATCGTGATGACAAAACACACACTTTGTGTTTTCCTGCCAATTAGGTCGTCTCCTCGTAATTACCCTCGAACTTGCTTCCCCGCGCTCTTTTCCTCTCTCGTGCAGAGTGATGAACAGAAACATACCAGACCTTCTATCATTCGTCTCCCTTGCCATTCTGAACCAGCCGACCGCTCCGACGACCCCCAAAATTGGTCGTCAGCCGCATCTAGCGCTACATACCAGGTGGGATTCTGACCTGTAAGAGCATCTCCAACCACACTTGCCAAAATTGGCTCCCAAACTGTCCACGGACACGCACGACCGGTCACCCCCCAAAAGAGAGTCACTCCAACCGTGGACCTCAAACGAAACCCCCAAAACCATGCACAAACATGCAACGTAGATCAATGCACATAGATAGATCGATAGGTAGCAAATTTCATCGATTCGTCGGATAGAAGTTCGTCGGACATACATAGATACTACAAAAGTATACATTTAAAACATATAAAATGGAGAAATCTCACATCGGAGACTTGCCCTTGCCGGGGCCGCCGGTGGCGTCGTCCTTGAAGCGCTTGCGGAAGGTGAAGTACGGATCCTCCTCGGCCTCGTCGTTGTCATCGACCTTTCCGGCGAGGATCCGCACGGCGCGGGCTTGCTCCTGCGCGTGGCGGCTCGCATTGGATGCCACCACCTTCTTCTCTTCCGCCTCCTTCTTCGACATCTCGATGGCCGCCTCCAGAGCTTCTTGGTTCTTACGCCGGCGGCGACGGCTGTCCGTCTCGGTGGAGGTGAGGGAGACCTTGACCACATCCAGTGGGAGTCCCTCGTCGGCCCCAACGATTGCCGCCGCCTCCCTGACGGTCCTGCCGGCCCGCCTGGCCTCGCGGAACGCGCGGCCAATCGTCTCCGACGCCCGCTACGGCGGAGGTGATGGAGCCTCCACCAGCCTCCATCCAGCCCCATCTGGTATCATCCTCCACCCAGGCGGTGCCTGGACCGGCGGGGCCCACCACGGTGGGGCGGAGGAGGATGGAGCCGACCTCCGGCTGGCGGAGGAAACCCTAGCGCGGCGGCTGGGGCCCGACGCAGATCTTCCGGACTCTGGAGATGGCTAGCGGCGGGGGGCCCGGCTCAGATCTTCCTGCCGTCGGAGATGACCAGCGGCTGCACTGGCCACTGGCTGCAGGCGCCGACGGGCCTCGAACATCCTCCAGCGAGCGGAGGATGCCGAGGCGCAAGGCGAGCTCATCCTCGTCGAGCGGCTTCTCCACCACCGGCGCCGCACTCTCCGCTTCCGCCGCCGTCTCTTCCCAGTCGAAGCTCCCGGAGCTTTCCGACATTGTTGGTGTGAGTGGGGATTGGAGTTGAATCGGGGCGGAGAGGGTGATGAGGTAGGTTTTTTATTGCGCCGACGAGCCACTGGACTCGTGGACGCGGCCGGTCAGCCTACTTCGCCGATCAGTCTTCTATCTGATGCGTAGGCCAGAGCTGTCAGCGACAGGGGGTGGATGCGCCCGGACGCGCCCGGGCGCCCCCAAACCCGCCCCAAATATGGGCTGGGTTTGGGGTGTACCGGACCGCCCGGTCGTTTCGGATGGCTATGGGGGCCTCCGTTGGGTGGAGGTTTTTGGGCCAAATGTTGTCCGGCCGATCCGCCCGGACGTTTGGGCGACCTTTGGGGGCTCCGGTTGAAGATGCTCTAAGCGCCCCAGCCATGACCTTCACGGAGCGGCATGATGCAATGCTAGGTAGAACACTAGTTAGATGTCCATTTTCTCATTTTTATTTGAGAAATGGATGATCACTTGTTGGATGCCGATTTCTGATAATTCCAGCAGGTGCACGTGCATGCAACTCAGAGTGCAAGCGGGATGACTCGCGGGAGGCCGCGCGTACGCCGCATACGCCGGTATTTGTATGCGGTATGCCGCGGAGTAGCCATGCATGCGCCGCGGCTCTTTGCGATGCCGCGCGCGCGGCGGAGTAGCCATGCATGCGCCGCGGCTCTTTACGATGCCGCGTACGAGCGCTAGCAGCTACTCCCTCCGTTTCAAATTAATTGGTTTTCATATATCTACATTTAGAAGGAAGTCAATTAATTTGAAAAGGAGGGAGTACGTCGCTAGCTCGCGTGCCGCGTACAATCGCTAGCAGCTAGCTAGCTCACTTGCGCGCCGCGTACGATCGCTCGCTTGCTAGCTTTGTCCAGGTTGCACACAGTGCCAATTTATAGCGCGCGCTATGAATAATTTAAAAGCTCCAAATATTGCAAAACCATAAGTATAAAAAACAGTTACCAGATGATCCAAGAAATCATTCAAACAAGTGACATTCAGAAGTTATTCACGCTGAAACACAAACAGTTATTTCTGCTGAAACACAAACGGTTATTTCTGCTGACTGAATTTACATAAACATCACTCCTAAACCAGGAAAGGGAGTTCAACAATTTCAGTAAGTAAAAGACAGATAGAACATGAAACGAAGTGATTCGCCCTGAAGAGTTCCTCCCCACGGTGGCAGTCTTGCCGGTCAAGGCTTTGACCAAGTTCTAGGCAATCTTCATCTGCACATAAGAATGCCAAAGAGATGTATTAGCATTTAGATAAACTTCCAATCATCAAGCCCCAAAGGATGAACTAACTACCACAAAGTAAATCAACAGATGGTGGCAACATTCATAGTTAATTTCATGGATATATACTGTTTGGTGATCTTTTGTTTGCTGAGCCTTCAAACTGGGTGCTTTGTTAGGCAGAAAAAGCTTTAGTTTCCCTCAAAAGCAATAGACTTTCTTTTTCACAGCTACAGACTTGACAAGGAAATTAACCCCCGGTGAACTCGTCTGTTGCATTGGAGATCGTAGTCCTAGTTGCATTGGAGATCGTAGTCCTGGACCGGCTGACTTCCTTTTTCTTTTCTCAGATGCCTGTTAAACAAAGTGAAAGCATGTTAAAAAACCAGATGCTAATGAAGAAAACCATAGTTCAGTTTTAGTACAGAACCAAACCATGCATTGAAGTATATATAAGTAATCATACTACAGGTTCGATAGATAAACAAAGGCCTTTACTCGAACACAATAATAGAAGCTCAAACATATTTTATCAAGAAATGTTCTCATGCTCCAAATCTGGAGTAGTACAAATGTACCTTGAGGCAAATGTGGATGCCTTGGAAGGAGTACAGGTTTTATGTTACAAGTTTGCAACAGCATGTAATTTTTTGTCTTGATCAGTAGTAATTGTCACTACTACAACATGTATGAGGAACAGATCAAAGGCAAAAGTTCAGTAAGGATATCTACAACAAAAGTACATGGAACACTCCATTTGAATGGTTACTACAACATGCATGAGCAACGTCACAGGCAAAAGTAATCGAGGCAGGTAATCGAGGGAGAGGCCCCCGGACCCGGAGCTGGAGGAGGAAGGGCGGCCATGACGGCGGATGCGAGAGGAGACCTCTCCTGCGACGGCGGTCTGCGGTGGCCGGAGCCCTCTCCTGCGGTCGGCCGTTCTCCGGGATGCGACGACCTGATCTAGTCGCTGATAAGCGGCACGCCAGTTTCCCAACACCACAGTTAGGCCTCTTGCTCATCCTACTTCGGATCATACCCCATGCGTTGTGTCTATTGGCACTAATATTCCTAAAGTTGTTGTCTTCCATTTTGAAAACCACTGGGTTAAAATTCTGGGCTTCATTGATGTAGTTCATCGTATTTGGGCCATCCATTGCCCAGGTGATGCGGCTCGCTGCATCTCAGCTAAGTTAAAGCTTCTCTGCAAAGCCCTTCGTAATTGGAGCACGAGTATGTTGGTGACTACCCACTTAATTGACAATTGCAATGCGACCATCCTTCGGTTAGATGAGTTTGAAGAACTTCGTCCGCTACACATCTCGGAGTGGAACTTCCATAATATTGTCAAGAGAAAGCTGCTCTTCTTGCTGGAATGCAAACAGGAATATTGGAAAAAGCGCTGCACTATTCGTTGGGCTAAGTTCGGGGGCGAGAACACCAAATTCTTCCACTCGATGGCCACGATTCGATACAGACATAATAACATTGCTTCCCTCTCGAGGACGGATGGATCCCTTGCTTCTGATCATGATGAAAAGGCAGGTATCTTATGGAGTGCTTTCAAAGATCGGCTGGGGGTCTCGGTTCCAATTGATCCCTTCTTCGATTTTCCCTTTTATGTTCGTCACAAGGATGGACTGGAGGAACTTTCTGAGCCTTTTTTGCATGCTGAAATTGATGCAATTGTGACAGAATGCCCGGGTGACAAGGCCTCTGGGCCAGATGGCTTCTCTGGCATGTTTCTGAAAGTGTGCTGGCCCATTATTAAATTTGATTTCTATTGCTTGTGCGACGAGTTCTGGGCAATGACAGTTAACTTGCAGAGTATAAATGATGCCTACATCACGCTCATACCGAAAGCGCAAGCTCCCCTGGGCCAAAGCGACTTCAGGCCCATCTCCCTGCTGAACTCGGGCCTTAAGTTGCTCACAAAACTGTTGGCAAATCGTTTACAGAAGAAAATTCTGGATCTAGTTTATATTAATCAATATGGTTTTCTTAAAACTCGCACAGTTCAGGACTGTTTAGGGTGGGCATATGAATACATTCATCAGTGTAAGCAATCTCGCAAGGAGGCAGTTATTCTGAAACTAGACTTCACTAAAGCCTTTGACATGATCGAGCATGAGGCGGTCATTAAGATTCTTAGCTGTTGGTGGTTTGATGATTGTTGGCTGTTTTGGGTGCGCTGTATTTTTTCATCAGGCACCTCCTCTGTATTACTTAATGGTGTCCCGGGCAAGAAATTTTCGTGCAAACGTGAGGTTCGACAAGGCGATCCCTTCTCGCCAGTTTTGTTTGTTGCTGGGGCAGATTTACTTCAGTCGATGGTTAACCACCTGGTCTCGGTTGGTACTCTGCGTCCCCCTCTGCCGATCAATGGAGCTGATTTTCTGATTGCCCAATACGCTGACGATACGCTACTGATCTTAGAGGCCTGCCCAAATCAGCTCTTAGCTCTCAAGGAGCTGCTGCACTCTTTCTCTCTTGCAACTGGACTACATGTGAATTACTTGAAATCATGCTTGATGCCCATTAATATTGACACTGACAGACTAGAATCGATGGCCAATACTTTCGGTTGTGTCACTGGATCGCTCCCCTTTACCTATCTTGGATTACCCCTTGGATCCACCAGGCCCTCAGTTCAAGACCTCTCTCCCATTGTGGATCATGTGGAGAGACGTTTTAATGCTAGTGTGAGGTTCTTGGATTATGGGAGCTGGCTCACCTTTGTCAATTCAGTGCTCTCCTTGCTACCGATCCACTTTCTTTGCTCTCTAAAATTACCTAAAGCGATCATCAAGCTCTTCGATCGTGTGCGCCGTCATGGTCTTTGGGCTAAGGAGGAAGACTCTAATTCTGTTCAGTCTCTTGCGTCCTGGTCGATGGTTTGCCGTCCGAAGAAACATGGTGGTCTGGGTGTTCTAAACATGGAAATTCAGAATTCTGCTCTTCTTTTAAAACAGCTCCACAAATTTTTCTGCAAACAGGACATACCGTGGGTTAAAGGGCTATCTATGATCCTAATATTCCCCCACAGGCCCAGTCAGTTCGTGGTTCGTTCTGGTGGAGGGATATCGCGAAGCTCATGCCAATATACCGTAGCATCACTAACTCGGAAGTAGTCAGTGGTCAGACTACACTTTTTTGGAAGGATTTCTGGCATAACCAGCAACTGCTTTGTGATCAATACCCGCGGTTGTACTCCTTTGCCCTAACTGAAGATGCTTCTGTGTTGGACCTGGCTAATATGGGTGAGTTGTCGTCCCGGTTCGCCCTTCCGTTTTCACCTCAGGCTTTTGAAGAATTCGATCAGATCAGTCACATCCTTGCTGACCATACTCTGGTACCATTTGGACCGGATATTAAGATCTTTCCGTGGGGGGACTCTTCATACACATCTGCCAAATTCTACAAATTTTTGTTCTCCCATTTGGAGTGTGATGCTTCACTTCAAGCGATTTGGAAATCAAGACTTCTGCCCAAACTCAGAGTTTTTGCCTGGCTGCTTCAAAAAGACAAACTAAACACCAAAGATTTGATATCTCGGAAGCATTGGAATTATGATGGAGGACCGGATTGTGTGCTCTGTTCTAGAGGCGTGACTGAGTCACGAGATCACCTATTCTTTGATTGTGAGTTCGCTGCTGCTTGCTGGACGTCCATTGGTATTCAGTGGGATTCTGCTAGACCCATATCCAGCCGCATTGCCTCCGCAAAAGGCTTGTTCCAAGGTCCCTGCTTCATGGAAGTGCTAGTTTCTGCTCTTTGGAACATTTGGAAAACACGCAATGACCTGATCTTTAAGGTAACCCAGCCCTCTTTTACGAGATGGAAAGTTTTGTTTCAACATGATGTTCTGCTCCATCAGTTTAGGGTTAAGCCTTCCTTGGTGTCGCCTTTTCGGCAGTGGGTTTTAGACACTTTCTCTTAGTTTAGTCTAGATGTGTGCAAGGCTCTATTTTTTTTTTGTTCCAACCTCCGTGATTTTTTGGCAGAGAGATTTGTAAGCTTCCTGTATTGAAAAACCTCTGGTTTTTCTTTCACCATTATTTATATAAAATCTACACTGTAGGGTTTTTGCCCTACGGTACCTCTGTCAAAAAAATAAATAAGCGGCACGCCCCGGCAACCGTGGGTCGGCCCGCATACGCCGCCTTTTTTGTTTCAATTCCGCGGATGCTCGCATATATTGCTAAACGGGCCAAATTTTGCGGCGCCGCGGACGGCCCACTCCCGCTTGCACCCTGACATGCAACAAACGGTCAACCACTATTTTGTAAACCATGCCGGTTTGTCATCTGATTTTTTGAGTTTATGCCTTCTGAAAATAAACTTTATATTGTGCAGTGCTGCATTTAATTATGCCCGTACTTTTTAACTGTGTATTAATGTCTAGTTCAGTCTGGCCTATAATACAATGTAGAGAATAAACTCTATGTTGTGCAATAATAAAGTTTATGCTGTCCAAACATCGGTGTGGAGCATACTAACTTATTTGGTCGATGGAGGAGACATTAGCTGGCTACTATGCTCGTAAATTTACATGAGCCAACTTGTGAGAACTGAGACGAGGAAGTCAAGAAAATGAGTGAATGGACAACCACCAACTCAAAGCTTTATAAGCAGCAAAAAATTCTATTCGAGGCATGTGACGAGTGCTAATCCCCATGTTTAATACTCACTTTCTCCGGTTTTATAAGGTCCACGCGTATTTAAGAACAAAACATTTTTGACAAACAATTGTAGTTATGTGCCATAAAAATTAGGGGTGACTTATTCTCAGTCGAATGGGAACTAAATTAGTTTTCAGTCAGGTGACGTCATCGAATCTCAGTTACAACTCATATTTCAACTCATGAACACGACAAAAATCCCATTTGTAGCCCACATTGTAACTCATAAGGTGCACGAATGATGATGCAAATCTGACGGTTCTAGAGTTTAATTAGCTCGAACTTAATTCTCATTCGACCTTGAATTAACAAAACTGTAAAAATTATACCATTAGAATCTTCATGTGAATCAAAGCCCACACTTTAATGTCTCAACTCTGCACTAAAATATTAGAAACTCGGAATGATACCAATGAAAAATGGCACAACTAGAAGCATTGCGGACTTTGCACCGGTCAACTCAGACAAAGGACCAGACTCCAAAATAACAGGACATTAGTTTCTCAAGGATTCTCCCTACAACACGATGCGTGAAGTTAAGCCGTGGAAAGTGGTTTTTGCACCCGAGCTCCAGTGCTCTTGCTACTTTAAAAAAAATTAAAAAGTATATTAAAAGTTTCACAATAATCTGAAAAAAATCATGCATGTTCTTAATGATGTATATGACAAGCGTGCAAAATTTTAATGTAAAATTCTCTATATTATAGCCTACAAAAAATAACAAAATGGGGAGATTTGAAACTATGCATTGTTAACTCTAATAAGATCTGTAAATTTGTCATTTTTATGTAGGTCAAAATATATAATATTTTGCATTGTTAATTTTCACGTCTATAAATACATCATCTAGAACACGTGATTTTTTTCAGATTTTTTTGAAAATTTTAAATATATTTTTCGAATTTTTTAAAGTAGCCGGAGCACTCGTCTCGGGTGCAAAAAAATCTCGACTCGTTAAGCTGAAGCTAGTTAGTGGAGAAGTTACCTCTGGAAGTGGTATGTTTAAGTACATGTAGCATTTTCATTTACCCTTAATTATTCCCCGGCAGATCAGTCCATAGATTTTTCATCCCTTGTCCTGTCAATTTCCAGCCTCATCTTCAGTTAATTCCTGCACGTTTTAAACCTGCTGCGACAGCAGGAGTGAAATTCCATCTCTCTGCTTTCACAGTGATAGCTATCTAGCTCACTAATCACTAGTACCGTACTACTCTGTTTCAACTCCTTTTTGGTCATGTTTATCAAAGCTCCGCGAGGTAGTAGCTAGGCATCTCGTCTCCATCTGAAAGCAACATCCCACCTCCTCTTCGTACAAGTCATCAACAATAATGTGTCCGTACTACAACTGCAAGGACACTTATCCATCCCCGGGTTCTAGCACCTTCTACTCCATACGTCCACTTCTCTATGTGTACAATTTGAGCCTACAGCGCCGTTGCCTAACTAGAATGAATGGGCAGAGTAAATTGGGCTATTAGCAGTGTCTTGTCCAACTCCACACCGTCAATGTACTCACTCCGTTCGGAAAATGATGTCACAAAAATGATCTCCGAACGGAGGGAGTAACTTGGAAGTTTCCGAATGAAATTCAGTTAAGATCATTTTTGTGACATCCTTTTCCGAACGGAGGGAGTAACTTGGAAGTTTCCGAATGAAATTCAGTTAAGGTCGGCCATTGGCCTACCACACTCCCTTCTTCATAGATATGGAAAAAAGATGCCAGTGAATGTTACCCTGTTGAGCTAGACACCAAAGAGTAATAGCACATTGCGTAAAGATGTACTACCAAAAGCTTGCAGCCGACCAGACCCCACCTGCTTTACTTTCTTCCGTGTGAAACATAACATCAACCACAGGAAATGAGCAGAAGTGCAACAGGACTAGTAGATTGACATCTAAACATAATCTGGTTAAATACCAAATTATACACAATTTCATACAATCATACATACGGGATATAGGTACAGGAAGACGATCCTGGTAGACAGAACATACCCGCTAAAAATACTCCTGCTCGAAACTGAAGCCTGAACATACGATCGTGGTTAGACAGAACACAATCAGAACATGAAAGGCCAGAGTAAGAGAAACGAAAAGGTACAACTGATTAGTGAGGGGCACTGAGATGCAGGAAAGACCGGTACAAATTCAAATGTAGGAAACCCTTAATTGAAGTAGAAGAAATTTCTGGGATGATTAGACCAACATTCAACTTGACCTAGTTATTGGAAAGTTGAAAGGATGTCATTATCATGAAATTGACAAAAAAGTTTTAACTTGCTATTTGGTGGACTTGTGTCAAAACATATGCCTTTGTGTGCTAGGTAACATATGGTGGCGTTAGCAGTCAGAAGGATGCAAAATGGTGTGAAATTACAATGCTGATTCGCCCTAGATTTTTCTTACTAACTTCATCAATTGTTGGAATGTCTGGTTTTCCAAATATCATTTCATCGTAATCTTTACTTTCTCCAAACTAATCTGATACACACACGCAAGCTTGCTGAGTGGAGAACATAACAATTGTGGAGAGTGGTGATAGAGTAATTAGCTACTTACAATAAGACCATGAAAGGCTATGTTGCTTTTGAATATGCCCAGAGGGTACTCCAAGGCTAACAAGGATCTTCACAATTTAGTGAACTTTCAACTTCATAGCGGTACTTGATTTCGACTACCTTCAGATTCTTCGACATAAATAATTGTTTGCTTGGCTTGTAGCTTTCATCTTTTATATCTATAGGTTGTTTCTGTAGAAAACAAAATATTTAACTGAAATCCACTGAAGTCAGCAACCCGACACCACTCCGTGAGCAACAACGTTTTTAACTTGCTAAAAAATATGGCGCCACTTAAAATTCCTGCTGCAAATAATCTGGACAAAGTGTAGAGAATTAAATTCTACTCATGGCCTGACTTCAAAAGTACTTGATTTTATAATACTGAAATCAATAGAACTTTTCAGCACGATTTTAGATTTTGCAAACTTCTGGGTTAATCACAAATAAATTAAGCCATATATAACCTTAAGTGTGGCAAAAACAAACATGTCTTCAAAATTATTATCAACTTTATTCTTTTGGATAGTACAAAGTCAGAAGTATTAAGAAATATAAAACACACAAATGCAACGTACTGCCATCTTCAGAACAAACTTTTGGGCAATGACTTAATGGTTCAAAATGCAAACATGTAGCACACATAAGCTATGTTACTATCGATGGATATGAATGTACAACACCGGATGCCAATCAACCGTAGGACATAGCAAACGTGAAAGAAAATTTCAGGAGCACTTATCAACTTCAAATCTGTAGGGGCAGACTGACCATCTAGAAGCACACATTCATTGTCTTGGCTGTGGGCAAGCAAAGCATAAGAAATCATCACAAGCCCCATAGTAACCACCATTGATACAATGATCATAACACTCATTACGATCATCATCAAACCTGACAAATGTCGTTACCAATGATGGAATGGCAGGCTCTCAACGACATGAGTCAAACCCACATTGTCAACTAGTTCCAGGCACAGAGACTTGGGCAAGAGATACGAGTGCAGACACCCAGATAGATGTCTTAATGATTGGCACGAGATCTTCTCAGCGTTGATTCAACAATCATGCATCTCTAGTACATCTAGTACCGGGCAGCTCGAAACATCTATAGTACGATCCCCAAATATCATACTAGAGACATCTAACCTTGTGAACTTCTGGCATACAAGAGTCAGTTGGGCGGCCACCAAGACAAAGTCTCGCAGAAATCACATCGAAGCACTTGAACATGGTACGATGCAGCATACCGGAGAGCCACAGTTCAAGTTCTCTGCATTCCTGAGTTTGATCTAAGGCGCCCGGTTGCCGAGGTGAAGCAGGGAACTGACAAACCAGGACGTTTCTCCTTCGTAGACGCGCACCCTGGGCACCGAGCCACAGTCCAGAGGTTGCGCCAGCGTCAAGCAAGCAGGCATGTAGAGACGGAATGGCGCGAGTGCAGGAACGACTGCACGTGACGGAGGAGATCGTTCGGGAGAGCGCTGATACGGTCCTTGCCGCCGGCCACCACACTGTCAGGCATTCCGTCGAACAGGTGACGGCGTCGGATCTTCTTGGGGGTTCGACACGGCGCGCGCGACATCGACCAGGTGACTGGGGCAAACGGAAACGCGGGCGCAGCCAGACGAAGAGAGAGAGAGAGAGAGAGCCGTCGGCGGCGGCTGGTGGCCGCCCCGCCCTGCAGTTTCGTCGGCATCGGCTGTTGCTGCTCGTGTCGCCGAAGTGTGCGGTGGACTCTGAATCCTGAAACTGCGACCGGGAAGCAGCTCGGGCCGGACGGCCGGTGATAGATACTCGATAGCCTACTGGGCCTAGGGCAACATTTCTTACTGGGCTAACTTCCCGTAGCTCACAATCACTCCATCCGTTCCAAATTTCCAAATTACAAGATGTTTTAGACATTTCAGTATAAACTAGATACAAACTTAAATCAGTAAATTGTCTTCTGATTCTATTGCCTGACACAAGACTAAATCTTACACCTTTTGGTCAGGTCTGCTTATTACTCTGAATGGGAACATCAGTTCGGTGGAAAAATTCGAAGGCTTGATAATCAGGGAACTGTTGAGCAGAACATGGTTTGGGATAGGTTGTGGAATCTAAAGGTACCTAGTAAGGTGATTTTTTCTTCTTCTGTGGAAGGCTTTGCATGGTGCGGTACCGGGGATGTCTATATTGGCATCCAGGCATATAAAGGTGCCAGCCCAATGTCCTGTCTGTTTTCATGGTGCTAAAGATATTAGACATCTCTTATTTACATGTGATAGAGCTCGTAAGGTTTGGAAGGAATTGGGGGTACAAAGCTTGATTGATCAATATCTGATAGTGGATCGTTCGGGTTCAGTTGTTCTGGAACATATCTTGTGTTCAAAGAATAAGAGATCTCCAGTTTTGAAGATGTTGGGTTTGCAGGAAACTATTGCTGTTGGGTGTTGGTATATTTGGTGGCAAAGAAGAGAGCTTGTTAATGGTGTGCAGGTTGCTTCGCCGGCTAGTTTTGCTTTTTCAATTAATGCACTCACGGCGAATTTCTCGGCATCCAAGCATAATACAGTGCTAAAGATGTTGGGTTGGTCAAAACTGAGACGAGGTGTGTATAAACTGAATGTCGATGCATCATTTCATGCGAATGGGTCTGGTTCGGTGGGCGTGGTACCTCGTAATCATCAAGGTGAATCTTTGGCTGGTATGGCCGGTCTGTTATATAATGTTTTAGATGCAACTACGGCAGAAGCTCTTGCGTTGTTCCGTGGTTTGGAATTTTTAGAAAAGTTGGGTTGCCAAGCGGTTATTATTGAATCTGATTCCCTGTAATTAATTCAAGCTTGCACGGGGAGTTATTGAAGTTTGGACTCCATATTCAGCGATCTTGGTGGGTTGTTTCTTGAAGGCTAGTACGATGAATATTGTGTCCTTCCAACACTGTCCAAGAGAAGCTAACCAAGTGGCGCACGAATTGGCGAAGCATGCGTATCAGTCTAATGTTCAGTTAGAATGGGATGGTGATCCTCCTGATTTTATAGTTCCTTTTGTTATAAACGATGTAATGGTTATTTCAGTTAAATAAAGTACTAGTTTAAAAAAACTTAAATCAGTAAATTTACACACTGAAATGCGTCTAGGTACATCCGAATTAGAGAAAAGTTAAAATATCTTATATTTCGGAACAGAGGTAGTAGATGCCACTCATTGGTTGTCCCTTGGGCGTCCATCTAAGCCCAATATGATGTGCTTTTGCTTTTCCGGGTTTTTAGAGAGAATATCAGCACTTTATTGATTAAGCAACATAAGTACAAAGTATCTTCCAGGATTCACTCCGGAACAACAGAAAGAGAAATATTACAAGTTTCGGTTTCACTACTACGAGCTAGGATATGTGTCGCTACATATATTCTGCTTACGGACATAGTGTTTGAAGGAAATAGAAGGAAACCATGCCACGAGATCTTTGATATCGCTCACCATAGTGCCCACCATCAATCGATCTCTCTCCTATGAGAGAATACGCTAATCATATCGAGACAATTAGAATTTTTTAGATAAAGAGTATATATTAATATCGCGGAGATATCAATTACACCCAGGCTCTGCAACAACGCACTGCCCTAGCGGCATTACGGATGCACATAACCAAAAATAGAAAGAAGAATTACAAAAAACGAAAGTCCCGCTACAGCGATCTATTCCTTGAAACAAACATGGTGAGTAAGTGAGTTGTAATAGGAGGGTGTCTAGCTAGGCTGGCCGTTCCCTGCCCGATTAGGCTCTTGCAATAAAAAAAACTGCCTCCTTGAAACAAAAGTTTAGTGCGGTGTCGAATTCTCAAACTGCGACTAGGACCCAGCATGGGCCGGAGAGGGAGCGCCTATAGGACGCTCTTAGCGTTGGTTCGAGCGGAGAACGCATACCTCCGCGCTTGAACTGGTCGTTCGTGGGCCTGGCCCAAATTCGTACTAGTTGCTCCTTCTTTAACTGCTTTTCTTACGACTGCTTGACAAATTTGGTCTGCACACAAAATTTCGGAGCGAGCGAACGTAGGAGCGACAAAACCTGATGCGTCACAATGTTTTTTAAAATGGATTTTTTTAAATTAGAACAATTTTTAAAAATGAACCATTTTCAAAATGAACCATTTTAAAAATGAACTGTTTTAAAAAATGAACCATTTTCAAAATGAACCGTTTTTTAAAATGAACCATTTTCAAAATGAACTATTTTAAAAAATGAACCGGTTTTCAAAATGAACCATTTTCAAAATGAACCGTTTTTTAAAATGAACCATTTTCAAAATGAACCGTTTTTTAAAATGAACCATTTTCAAAATGAACTATTTTAAAAAATGAACCATTTTTCAAAATGAACCATTTTCAAAATGAACCGTTTTTTAAAATGAACCATTTTAAAAATGAACTGTTTTTAAAAAGTGAACCATATTAAAAAAATGAACCATTTTCAAAATGAACCGTTTTTTTAAATGAACCATTTTAAAAATGAACCATATTAAAAAATGAACCATTTTCAAAATGAACCTTTTTAAAAAGTATGAACATTTTTAAAAAATATGGACCATTTTTAATAAATGAACCATTTTAAAAAGTGAACATTTTGTAAATCTGAACCATTTTTTAAAAATAAAAAATTCGAAATCTGAACCATTTTAAAAATGTACATTTTCATAAATATGAAAACATTCAGAAATTTTAAAAATAGTAAAAAAGGAAAAGAAATAAGAACCGAAAACCTTTAAAACGGACCGAAAAAACAAAAACCAGTAAATCAGAAAAAACCGAACCAGAACGTTCTAGAATCTTCACAAAACCAAAAAAAAAACACGCTGAAGACATAATGGGCCGGCCCAGTAGCTTCCGCTGGAGCGCATAGTACAAACGGGAGGGGTACGCGTTGGCGGGTCTAAGCGACGCAACGGGCGTCGCTTAGGTTTCACCGGCCGGAGAGGCACTGATAGATAGCTCACTGAGCCTAGGCGGGCCAAATGTATCAGCACTTCCCGTACCATGGTGCGGCCCGGGTAGAGACCAGGTGAACGAGGCACACGTGGAGGTGGAGTGCGAAGCAGAACGGCACCGGCCGCAGCACCATTTCCTCGCCGCTCCTCCTCTTTCTTCTTCTTCTTCTTCCTCCCTCCCTCCGCTCCCATCCCTCATCTCCCTCCTCCTCCTCCTCGATTCGGAGCGAGCGCCTCCTGGGCCGGGCGTCCGATCGCGTCGCGATGGCGACCGACGCCGCCGCCGACTTGAGCTCCGTCTTCCGCAAGCTCCGCGCCAAATCCGACAACAAGGTACGTACTTGCGTGCGTGCGTGATCGGTTCCCACTGCCCGAGGGTTTGTCTCCCTTCCTTACCTCGATCCCGCCCCGTTTGATCCCTGCCCCTGTGCCCTCACCATGTCTCTGTGTATGCGCGCGCAGATGTGCTTCGACTGCAACGCCAAGAACCCGACCTGGGCCTCCGTCACCTACGGCATCTTTCTCTGCATCGACTGCTCCGCCGTCCACCGCAGCCTCGGCGTCCACATCTCCTTCGTCAGGTCTAATTCCCCGACCTCCTTTCCTCGCCTCACTTTGTCTAATTGTAATCTTCCAGTGCGGTGTGCTTCGAGACTAATCAGCCATGCACGTGTAAATTGTGGATCTTATTTTTAGGGGGATTTGGGCCCACCTGGTTAGGGTTTGAATTCGGCCATTGTATTTTTTAAGTGCCTGTCATGCTCACTTAAATTATCATGCCATGTGAAGTAGCAAACTGAATGTGGCTTATATACTGGTGCTGTGTGTAATTCTGAAGCCGCTTTTTTTTTTATATTGGGGACTTAAGGTTTTGATTTAGCCTGTGTGAATGAAATGTTTTGTCAGATAGGTCTTGCTCCACTTGTTTGATGCAGAAACATAATTGTTACATACTTAGATTGGCTGACCTGATTACTGTTGGACGTCGAATAGAAATTATTGGAAATTTATCACTGAGTTTTCACAATAATCTGCAGATCAACAAGTTTGAATTCATGGGCCCCAAACCAGTTGCAAATGATGGTTTGTGGAGGAAACAACCGTGCACAAGCTTTCTTTAAGCAGCATGGTTGGACTGATGGTGGAAAGATCGAAGCAAAGTACACTTCAAGAGCTGCCGACTTATACCGGAAGTTGCTTCATAAAGAGGCTCATAAGAGTTCCACTGAAGATGGAAATAATAGTTGGCCATCCTCCCCAGTCGCAGCTTCTCAGAATTCGAACCAAGCATCTGCATTTCCAGATCTCAAACTGGCAGAGGCGTCGAAAGAAGTTGTAGATGAGAAGAATGAGCCTGAAGTCATTCGTTCGCCTAAAGCTCCTACCCATTCATTCAAGAAGCCAATCGGTGGAAAGAAGCCTGGAAATAAGACTGCCGGACTTGGTGCACGCAAGCTTACGTCAAAGGTACTTTACGGTGTAGTTGGGTTACCTAAGAGCGGAACTGGACTAGGAGCATAGTATATGTATCAAACTCTTACTAGGAACTGGACTAGAGTTTACACCTCACTAAACTGAGGAGATAAAAACCCCATTTTTGTCCAACTTCTATTCTTCAAACGGTGATGCATCACTTGATCTGCTTTGCCTAGTTTTTGTTTGGTAAGAAAACGAAAAGTTGCTCTGTGCTTATATGACACTCATTTTTTGATATCCACTGAACTTTCCAGTTACCAAATTTATTTATTTATTTTTCCGTCAAGTAACTCCGCCTATGTCTTCTAGGCATAGCTGGTCCCAAGCCCGGGTAAAGGAGGAGGGTTGTGATAGGCTTGGCGAGCCAACGTAAAAACTAGCCAGTCCCATGGATATGAAACCCACGAGAGTAGTACTAGGGTGGGTGACCTCCTGGGAAGTCCTCGTGAAATGTTTCATATCTAAGGGTTGTGATAGGCTTGGCGAGCCAACGTAAAAACTAGCCAGTCCCACGGATATGAAACTCATTTGGGCGAGAGTAGTATCAGGATGGGTGACCTCCTGAGAAGTCCTTGTTAAAGGGTTTCATATCTAGACTACCCCAACTTGTTTGGGACAAAAGGCTTTGTTAAGGTTTAGGTAAGGATTTTTCCGTCAAGTGGAATTTTATAACTTCTGTCATTTGTTCCAGGCGAGCGAAAGCCTCTATGAGCAGAAACCTGAAGAACCAGCTCCTGCTCTGCCATCGGTGACTGAGAGTATTACATCTAGGAGCAAATCTCATACTTCCCGATTTGAATATGTAGAAAATGTACCATCTTCTGGGAGCAGCTCCGAAGAAAACCAGGCATTTGGACATGTTGCACCGCCAAAGTCTTCAAACTTCTTTGGTGAATTTGGAATGGACAGTGGATACCAAAAGAAATCTTCCTCTAGTTCATCCAAAGTGCAGGTAATGTTTCACTTATTCAGTAGTTGCATTATTTATATGATGATGAATCATGAATATGTGGTGTTAGTCATCTATTGTCTTAATTTTGCATAAATTGGTACGTCCCAATAAATTCCGAATTCTGAAGAGGAACATAGTTCCACCATTAACAAACTTTGAACTCTATAGGGAAGCATTTGGTTTGATACATATACTGTGCTCCTAGTCCAGTTCCGCTCTTAGGTAACCCAACTATATGTGGCAGTATGCTTTGAATAAGCTAGCGTGCTTCCAAAAGCACTATCGACTTAGTCCACGTTGAAGTCTGAAAATTGGCTATCAGCATTTAAGGGCTAAAAGTGCATGCTGAGATGGTAAAATATTCACTGTATGTCTGCATTCTCAGTGAATTTACACATGTGAAGCTGAATAACTTGTTTGACTTACCTCTAGCTGGAATATTTTTCTGCATGTTGTATATCAATAGCTTTGATGTATGTCCTAGTTGTAAGGAACAAAAGGCCCGATGGTTATAGGTCATGGTATTTTACAGGTTTGTTGCTCAAGAAGTGTCTGAATTGCTGCTTTTCTGACCATATCATGCAATTCCTTTGAATCCTATGCAATTCCTTTGAATCAAACATTCCTTTGAATCAATCATATTAGTTTTGGGCGGTAGTTGTTGACATACAATTTGTTAAAATTACAATGTAAGTTACCATATCATACTCTGCTTGTCATGATTATATTGTTTAAATATCATCGCAAACCCTTGCTGACCATGCTGGTTTTTCGTTCATCTATGCATAATGAAGCGTGTGAACCTGTACCCTCTGGAAATGTCAAAACTTGTTACAGATAGTGAAATAAGGACTTGTTTTCATTCTCGTGTAGACGTAAGACGTCCAACTTCCAAGCAGTCTATGAAATAACCGATTGCAATCATCTCCAGGTTGAGGAAAGTAGCGAAGCAAGAAAGAAATTCTCAAATGCAAAGTCAATTTCATCATCTCAGTTTTTCAGTGATCAGGCCAATTTGGAAAAGGAGGGTCAACTCTCCCTCCAAAAGTTTTCCGTAAGTATATCACTGTGTTATTGCTGTCTGGGATGATAATAATAATATTCGTGATCTTTGTTTAGAACGAACCTCGAATCCACCGACCTGGCCTAACCCTTACTTTTTCAATCTTGGGGATATCTTTGATATTCTCATCCTGCTTCTATTTTACACTATTTTGATGTTTATAAGTAGTTGTTTGTCTGTGTTTGTATCATGGTTGATCATCTTTCAACATAACTGCCCAAGTGAATAATGTGTTATCAGCACAACATGGCTTGCTAGCAGTCTAGCACCTTCTTTATTATCTCTGGATTGATCGGTGCTATGTGGAATTTTACGTTCTCCTCACTCATATGTTGCTGTAGGGATCATCTGCCATTTCAAGTGCTGACCTATTTGGCCAACAAGGGAATAATTCTAATGCTGATCTGAGTGCTTCAGATTTGATCAATCGAATCTCCTTCCAGGTAACATTGGAGTAGCATTAGTGCATTTACCATAGCATGGTTTGCCTGGTTGACCTGATGGACTTGCGTTGATGCTCTGTTATCTGGGCAGGCAACTCAGGACTTGACCTCTCTCAAGAGCATGGCTGGGGAGACTGGGAAGAAGCTGACATCTTTGGCATCCAACATCATGTCTGATCTTCAAGACCGGATCCTCTGAGCTTCCTTTACAGTCGAGACTCTTGTCACATTTCTTCAGCTGGCCGGCCTCTCCTGATTGTTGTTTAAGAGTGCACAGGCATCCTAAACTTATGAACTCAGTCAGTAGTCCGTCAAGAGAGAAAGAAATCGCAAATGCTGTACTGGCTAAGTCGTGCTAGCATTTGAACCTGTGACAGTAACGCCTTTGCCTCATGAGTTTAGTTTATATTTCGGTCGGAACTAGATGGATGGTATCAAAGATACTCCAAAAAAGAATGGATGGTATCAAAGAAATGCCTTTGCTTTCATACCATAGATGGTGTTGTAACCATATGAAAAGCTGGTATCACCAGCCCAACCTTGCAACAGGGATGCAAAAATTCGTCAAGTCTGGCTCAGGTGTTAAGAGATAAGAGTGCCCAAAAATGCAGTGCCATTGCTCTACTTCTGCACTGCAGAACGCGTTGTGCTTACAGTAATTAGCTACATAGTGTATTAGCGTTTTTTCTTGGATTTCCCTCTCGCTTTCCACCCCACTCTCCTCTTCTTCTTTAAGCCGCCATCCTTCTTACGCTTCACCGTCGTCCCAGCTGTGGACTGTTGCTTCATCCGCTTCCTTGCTCTCGTCTCGACCCCATAATCTGCAAGTTGCAATTAATAAATGAAGACTTAGACATACTCCTAGATCAAGACACATGAGGCATAGACGCCTTTTCCTTTCAATGCTTAAAAGACCAGAAGAATCAGAAAGAACTAGCATCAAGTAAGTTGCAGAAACGGCAAACAATGTGAACATGCTTTTTTTTGTCAAAAAAAAGTGTGGATTTCCTATTAATAAACCGGGAATGTGCGAATATGGTTTATAATATATTTCAGGTTTACTTTGCTCACACGAGACACAAATACGAGTATGATAAAAACAGTTCCCGTCAGAACTCAGAAGACAGTGGAACATGCATCCACCCCTAAAAGGTGCAAGAGATAATCAAAATGAGTTGGCAGTGGTTGCTGATCAACTTGCATGAAACCATGCCAATTCTATATCTGATTGAACTTAGTGATGCACTCGCCGTTAGTAATATGGTCGGAGTTGGAGCCTACTGTTGTGAGGCCTGAGGTGCCAATCCTCCTACGTGCCCGCAGCTCTCCAGCAGGTGAATCACAAGAGCCCCTCATCTCCTCATCTTCTCCCGTCATCTCATCATCTTCTATAAAACACGAAGATAAGCTTAGTAAGATACCAACCACCAGCACAACGTACAACCTCATAGAAGCCAAGACTGATGTGGGAACCTAGTGTGACCAAAGTTCATGTTTTCTGTTAGCAAAGAGAGATCACACTTACTATGCAATGTCAAGTTTTCAGGACAACTGTCTTCTTTATGTTTAAGTGATGATGATTGTAGTAAGTTTTCATGTGATGACCTCCCTGGGAGCCTGAACCATTAACCTGTGATGATGAACCATGTGTCCTATGGCTCATTTCCTTGTCGTCATGTGATCCTTGTGGGCTGACGTTTTCTTTGTCCTCCAATAGCAAACCCAACCCGCAAACATTTCCATTTTCTGCGCTTGATCGGGGAGGGGACGTGGGTTTCTGTGTTTCTCCAGACTGTCCTCCACCCAGGCTGGAACAGCAACTCGCTTCGTTTATGTCAGGTATATTCATACTGCCATTTGCATTTTCTTGGGGTTTTGCGACAAGCTGACCGAACTAGGACGTGCTTCGTTTCTCGCTGCTGGTCCACCAAAAAATTTCTCCGCACTATCTTGTTCATCACTGTCACCGTCACTGCCACTGCCACTTCCACTGTAACTACCCTTGCCACTGTCAATGGAAACACCATCCTCGTTCAAACCTTTTTCTGCCAATTCTTGTAAATAACCCGAAAGCAAAATGTTCTTTTCCTCGAGTAAGGTAGAGAACCATGGGGATGAACCTTGCTTGACATAGAACAGAAGATATGCTTTACTGTCCAAAACTTTATCTTCGCTCAATTTCATAACCTGCACCGGGAAAGGTTAGAGCCATGTAACCGGATGAAAAGTGAAAAAAAGAATGTTACTAGCAGTAAATAGATTACCTTATCATCATTGAAGTGATACCAATCTGTTTCTGACGAACGGATATAACAAACATAGTGACCCTTGGATGAATTACCCAAGTGTTCTACAACTCCATACAGATCATAGTTTTGAGGGTTCTGCAACAAGAAAGTGTGCATCAGCCCTATAAATGTATGCAGAGGCAGGGGTTTTTGCCTCCTTTTTGGAAAGAAAAGCCCTATAAATGAGTGCCTCGGGAATATGATTAAATGAGAAGGAAATGAACTTACAGTATCCGCAGAGCTCATGAATGGCTTTAAATCCAGCTCTAAATGATACTTCACCATCTCTTGAATCTTGGATGTACTACTGCCCAAATTTTCAAACCGTTTGAGCTGGATCACAAGAACTTCTGGAGCCTGCTCCACCTTCAAGTGTTTTTCCATGTTCACACGAGATTTACATCCATCACAAATGAAACTTTCAACCACCTCAATTTTTGTAAAAGATTCTAGCGAATCCAGGACAGTATCCATCTGGTTAATCTCCAAGCTAAGGTCAAGGAAAGACTCTAATCTGTCTGAGCAATGATTGCACTCTGGACAATGCAACTGACCAAAGAAAAAAGATTTAAGTCAATATCACAGGCTAAGTCAGAACGATACTGATCCAAGTTGTAGCGAGGATCAGCAGACACACCTGGCTTTTCAATTGGCCTCCAAAAACTTCTTTGACAATAGAAGAGGGCTCCTCAGATGAGAGCCTGGGAGCGACAGAGGCGTCATCTAATTTATCAAGCAAGCAGCGGAGGAGTTCATGTGCATCTTGATGTCCTCCCCACATAAAATCTTGAGATATTACTGCAACCCATATTAAAAAAACCAAGATCAGTACATATAGTCACAGGGATGTCTCTAGTACGCTTATAACAACTGAAATATTGAAGGGATAAATGCATACATTATAGCTAAACAAGACTAGTGCTGCTACCAGTAAAATCTTTGATAATGTAAGCTTCCAATGAAGTATACATGGAAGAAAACTGAGAGTTCAGTTAAACAAACATACACTCAGGTGATCTAAAAATATATATACTCAGGTACTGAAGATAAACACTACAAGCAGAGAAACTTATAGAAGCGGCTTATGAATATATGTAAAGGAAATTTAAAGGTTCAGTTGAACAAACATACACTTCAGGAGTTTGACAAACTTCTTGGGGTAGAGAACATTCCCCGAGAGCCTGATGGCTTCAGCAGCATGGTGACGTAGGGAGCAGTAACAACAGAATTCGTCGGAACCACCTAGGGGAAATTAAAAAACCCAATTGAAAGCATGGAAGGTTATAAGAGATGCTCGGCGATAAGTAAAATACAAGAATGAAAGTAGACTGAACTAAATAACTTACTAGGACATAGACCTAGGTGACCATCTTTCAGAAGCTTCGACACAAGAGGAACAGTGTGAACCACACACTGGAGAATGCAATTAAGGAAACATGTCCACTTCCCAGGATTAATTAGCGCGGCGCCCTGTAAAAGCAACGCAAACTAGTAAGACAAAAACGTCTAAACTCGATTTGAGAGTAAACGAAGAAATTCAGGCATGAACAATTAGCAGAAGTCTAGCTTACCACAGGGTAGTCGTTCTTTTCACAGATTAGATTACGGAAACAGCATGGAGTATGAGCATAAACACGCTTGTCATCCAGAGAATCCTAGGGTGGAAGAAAGAAGTGGAAGATGTCAAAACACACACTTAACAAATAAAATATCACACAATACAAACAATCTAATTTCACAAGGTTTGGATGATGGCGTAAAACAAATATCTGTGTTATCCTGCAATCATTAGGACTAATAGTACGCGACGATTATATATACAGAAGGCATAGATGGTTTACCATCGGATTGTAGTGACTTGTATAACCACTATGAATTCCTCTACCTTGGTATCTACACTTCCTGCAGTCACACCTATCGAAACAATCATTCGCATACCATGGTGGATTATCATGATAAAATCCATTCATACGATATCTGCCATCATAAAATGGAAGATCATGATCATCTCTATGATCGTTATGGTCACCAGGATATCCGCCACCATGATATCTATGGTATCTTGACGAATTCTGCGAGCATGAAGTTCTTCAGCATAACCCGGAAACCAAGGATATCTGCCGCAATGAAATGGCTCATCATCATATCTATGGTCTCTTTGATCACCCCCTAATCTGGCACTATATAAGAAGTCATCATAACCTCTGCGGTGTCTGCTGTGTAAACGGTCACAAGAATCATGATTATCCTGGAGAACAAACAAAACTGAAATGTTAGCTTATTGGAGCGTATGAGCATGCGGCTGTGAGGAAGCATGTACGTGCCACATTAGATAAAATCAGTACCAAAAAGGGTAAAAAATGGGCAGTATCAGCAGCAAGCAAAAGGACAGCTGCAAAGAAGAAGTAACATGAACTAGCAAATGCTTACATCCACATCTTGCAAGGTCACCTTGTCTCCCTCGTCTGCTGGACCTGGAACCTTAAAGAGATTTTTGTCTTGCGATGTATCCTTGTCTGCCTCGTCTGCTGGACCTGGAACCTGCAAGGGATTTTCGTCTTGCGGTGCCTCTTTGTACCCCTCTTCCACCGACGCTGCAATCAACAACACCAAAACCGCTATATATATTAGTCGTCTTAAATGGAAAATACGCCAGAACTCATTAACGGTGTGACGAAGGCCAGGAAACAAGACCACCAATTTTAATTATGAACCAACAAATACGCACAAACCCCCTGCCGTGCTGGAGTTCCGAAACCCCGAGGAAATCAACACAGTATCGAAACTAAATTATCCTGCTATATCTGGCATCAAATCGAAAGGGGAAGCTACCGCAATTTGGGGAAACGGTAAAACCGTAAAGCAATCGAAACGTCGGAGTCGCGAGTAGCACACCGAGAGGGGAATCAAAGCAGAGCTGCCGGGGAAGCGCAGCTGGCGAGCAAAAACGCTAGATGAAATCTCTCGGAATCTCCACTCGATCAAGCGCCGCCGAGCGCAGGAAAACAAAATAGAACATGTAATACGCTGAGATTCCAGTAGATTTGCCGCTCGATTAAGCAGCTACGGGCAAACACGATCGAAACTGCCCCGATGATCGCGGGATTTAACAGGATTAACAAGGCGCGAAGCAAAGCATGAATTAAGCCAAACACGCACCAAAACAGTTCCCCCGAGAAAACTCACCCATTCTATCAGCAGGGGCAGAGCCGCGGCGGGCTTCGGCTGCTCGTCCTCCGCCTTATCCTCCTCCGTCTGCTGCTGCTGCTGAGGCGGCGGCGGCGCTGGGCTTGGCGTGACGAAGGCGACGGCCTCCTCGCCCACGGCGTCCGCGGCCACGGGAGGCTGCTCGTCCTCCTTCTCCTGGGGCTGCAGCGGCGCGACGATGGCGGATGCGGCCACGGGAGGCTGCCGACCCTCCTCCTCCTCCGGCAGCGGCGGCATTGGAGCTACGACGGCGACGGATTCGCCGACGGCGGCCGCGGCCATGGGGTAGCTAGGGTTTTGGAGGGTTTGAAGGTGGTGGGGTGGGTGGATGGGGGGCGTGATCAAGTCGAGCGCGTTGGGCGTCGCGGAGGAACTCGGCGCGCGGCCGCTGCTGGAGGCGGCGGAGGCAATTTATATGGCGCGGTCGGAAGGAGTCCTGGCCGGGTCGCTCCGGGTCTCGCCCGGCCCCCTTCCTTCGGGCTTGGGCCGCTACAGAACATATGCCGCCTGCCATATCTTCCAGAGGAAGATATACCGTATCTACTGCTGCAGTTATATTATTGTTAAGCTACTGTATATGGTAGGTGTATATGTATTTTGTATCTTGTCTTTTATTTATCAATGAGAATCATATTACCATGAAAAAAAAGGTTTGGAAAGATCACCAAAAAAGATTTCCACGAAGATCTGTGCAAGGTATATGAACACGTAGTATTTCAACTATAAATTCAATTAGCAAACTAAGGGGAAAAGACCAAGCTTAACCGTGAATACTGAATGATAAAATTGTTGTGAATGGTAGTATTTCTTTGCTACTATACTGGGGTTGGATTTATACAATTTTTATTTCTCAATCCTCTCTTGTACCAAGATACATTTTTTTGCGACGAAATATTCTTCACTTCTCTGTTATCTGTGGCGGAGTTAGCCGGCCGCTGGGCCGGTCAAAACATTAGTGCATCTATATAAGCCAGCACCATTTTTAATGGAGAATTCTTGGTCGAGCCCTGACAGCTGTCTGGGTCACGGGAGGTGACTCTGGTATTTTTTGCCAAATCTGGCCCTTTTGTCGAACTAATGACGTATCTGGCCGCTCCCGGGAACTAATTGCAAATCTGGCCCCTGAGGTCGGCGCCAACGCAAATGGAGCCGAACTTGTGCAGTTCGGCGCCAACCAAAATTTGCAAATCTGGCCCATGAGGTCGGCACCAACGCAAATGGAGCCGACCTTGTGTAGGTGCCGACCTACACAAGGTCGGCTCCATTTGCGTTGGCGCCGACCTCGAGGGGCCAGATTTGTAATTAGTTCCCGGGAGCGGCCAGATACGTCATTAGTTCGGCAAAAGGGCTAGATTAGGCAAAAAATACGTGACTCTGCCACGATCTGTTATACCAAAGTACAAATCATATTTATTATGACACTTAATTTGAAGGTGCTTCTGTTGGAGATAGTGTCTTAGAGTCCGACTCAACAGATATATCTATAACGTCTAGTAAGGTCCATGAACTATGATTTTTTAGATCTGCGACTGAGTATGTGATTCAGTTGTGAAATCATATTTGTAATAAGATATTTGTTCTTAATATCTCAAGTCAATAGAGTTAAGAAGAAAACATGGGTTCTTTCAAGTTTTTAATTTTATCAATAAGATATGGAGACTTGCTTCACATTTGAAATTACGCAACAAATATTTTTCATCGGAAAGAGGTCTACAATTAGCTTTGGGAAAACGTCGAGTCAACAGAGTTATGTATTGTATGGGCACTTAACTTAAACTAGTGTGTTAAGTCGACTGATGACTCGGTTCCACTTGTCATGATGCTAAGTCAACACACGGACTCGGCCAAAAGAGTTTGGCGAGTTAGACTGACCCGTAATGAGCCGCAATGAGCAAGTTGTCATTTGGGTAACTCATCAACTTGTATGACACATACATATGACCTGAGGCCTTCGTACGATCTGGAGTTGTGGATCGGCCGACTTAGACTTTGTCAAGCGTTGTCTGCAATAGGATTGTTATAAACGTAGAGTTTGGGTCGACTCGAGAAGCAATATGTGTGACGTGGTCGACCAAGACATGATTTTCCTCTCAGACTCAAAGAGGTGTTTTTATGGATACAGTTAGGTTACTTGATTCGAAAAGCATGACCATAGGACTCGACTAAGGAGTTACCCGAGAAAGTAAATAAAGGACACAAATCGAGTATAGAGTCAAAGTATTAAAAGGATGACAAGCTATCCCTTATAGCTCTGAAAAGGCGCATCGTATGGCATTGAGAATAGCCATATGGACATTGGACAAAGTCAGAGAGTCAGCATGCTTTGCTAGAAACTGCTACTGACTATCGGCTTGAGGCCGACTGCACATGAGCACGAGAGAGGTTATGATGTAGGGACGTTTTGATCTTTTGCACATGATAGAGGGAAGATGTTAACCCTCTCATCTAGCCACAACCAAGAGAAGCAACCAAAGTTTCAGTTTACCGTCCTTCAGATGAGAGAGAGAGAGAGAGAGAGAGAGAGAGAGAGAATTAGAGAAGTTGAAGGAAGAAATTGGCACCAAGCAACGAGTGTTACCCAATTTTGTGAAATTTAGATTTACTATCGTGTATCCTTCAAGCTATGATGAAATTCTTCTACTCCCTGATTACTTTTTGTGATATCTTAACGAATGAGAGACTCTAATATTATGTAGAGAAGATCTTGTTAGTATTTTGATAATGAGCGCTTTACTACTCAAAAGATTGGAGCATTACACTCGGCACCTACATAACTAAGATGCACACAGCCACAAACAAGACCAAAATATAAAACACATGCAAAGGTGAAAAACTAGTAACCATGAAGAAATTGTAGGTCGTCTATGGTGATAAAGGGTCAATCCGTAGATCACGCTGCCACCCATATTTGATAAGTATCTCTCGTCGTATCCTCTAATCGTGTAGACGCCTACATAAATAGATCTTGATTCTCCACACGTTGTCGAGTTGGTCACGGACGGATCAAATGTACATTGATACATGACCTGCATAAGAGAAAAATTCTTTGCAGAAAAAGCCTTGTCATTTCTACATAGTCAAAACGACCAAATTATGGCAAGCACTCCCATTCTAATAATAAGAATTTTACACTTGTGATTGATATCATGTAATCATTTGCCGAATATGATTGCAAATCCCCACCATGCCCCCGAGCTACTGTAGAAAATACACAGCGCCATTGAAGCAAGGGGAAGCAACGTCGACGTAACGTGACGGGCAGCGGACGTGTGGACCGGGAAAGAGTCAGGGCCCATCGACCGCGAGAGAGGGGAGCGACAAAGCACTACGACAATATATATCCCAGAGGGGCACACATGGAAGGAGCTAAAGCCCATAAGGGTAAAAGAACAAAATCAGCCAATGGAACGCCTCCGCTGCGAATCTCTCCCGTTCGCCACACAGATTAAACGCCTGCCGTGAGACGACGGGTGGGCCCTCGGGCGGAAAAAAATGGCGCGGGGTGAGCGTCAGTGAGAGTGGGTGCACGAAGCTTGGTACGCGCAGGATTTTATCCAAGAGGCCGGCATGATCGGACAGTGCGGAAGGGCACAAAGGCGAATATCGGACGGCCAGAAAGCTCTAATCGCTGAGGAGCAACCGTGGTCTCTCACCGTTTATACTTTTAGATGGTTATCTAATTCTTACATGTTCCTTGGCAGGATAGTGTTCTCTAAATGAAATAAAATAATTGTTATAAATATAACTAGCTATGTAAATGCAAATCTTGATGTAATTTTCTTGGCTTAACAAAACTGTCTATGATATCTTGCCATTACTCTACTTTGATTAAGCTTTCAGTTGGATAAAGTGGTGACCAGCCTAAGACTACCGTTTGTAAGTGAACTCCATATCTCGTTATTTCGATTTAAACAGCAAGTTCCTTATGATCTTTTGTTTATTCCTCGGGACGATCAAGGATTAAGCTTGGGAATGTAGATGCCTCCAAAATATGCCCAAAATATGCGCATCTTTATCTATATTTGTCATGAAAATGGCAATATATCATTTTGTACCTGCCACTAATGTGTAAATTAGTGGCAGGTACAAAGTGATAGATTTTCTTGCAGGTAAAGAAGCTATTCTGATGGAAATCAAGCAGTTATGAAGATATAAGCCGGATGAGGAGTTACCAAAAATCTAGAAGATCCAAAACCAGGCGACACCAGACTTAACGAGTCGCGGTAAGAACGAGTGTGACCGTACCAGTGTCGGTCGGATCAACATCATCAAACCGAGCAACTTCCGTGCAGGGCCCATATGTGATAATATGCACTGATGCAGGTGAAACCTTAAGCCATGGCCTATATAAAACCATTGATAAAACAACCACAAGCAAACAAGTTTGGTCTGGTAGAACAAATCATTAAGATAACTTTATTGAACTTGATAACATTTCCTTACCAAACAAATACTTCAAGGATTTGATAAACCTTGGGTCTTTAGGGGAAAAGATACATATTGCAATCTGATAATCCGGATCAAAGGTATCACCTACTTCTGCACAATAATACGCTTACAAAACACATTTTACCTGAAGCCAGTAGCATAGCTAGATACGTAAGTAGCATGTGTGTTGTTATCTGCTCCTGCCTCTATTCAAGCTTCTTTCTGAAGATGGAGTTTGGCAAACCCTGCTTAGGAGAAAGTATGTGGGCTCTTAAGCTGTATCTCAGGTTATTTGGAAATCTGGTGATTCACACTTCTGGGCAGGCCTCATGGCTACGAAGAAGTTCTTTTTCCCACATGGATCATTCTCAATTAGGGATGGATCGGAAATTCGTTTCTGGGAGGATAAATGGCTTGGCCAATCAACTCTCCGTGAACAATATCCGGCTTTGTACAATATTGTGCGACACAAAGGCGACACGCTCGCTAAGGTGATGGGTAGTTCCGCACCAAATGTATCGTTCAGAAGAAGTCTATTAGGGCCTAGACAAGCATCCTGGAATGCTTTGCTTCTCCGGTTGGACTCGGTCCAGTTGACGGAAGACCCAGATAAATTTCGATGGAATCTCACTAAGAATGGTAAATTCTTGGTTGATTCTATGTATAGAGCTTTAATCCAGCATGCAGTTCCAGTCGATAATAATAAGAAAATTTGGAAGATGAAGATTCCGCTAAAAACGAAGGTGTTTGCGTGGTATCTTTGTCGAGGAGTAATTCTTACAAAAGATAACCTTGCCAGACGCAATTGGCACGGGAGCAGAAAGTGTGTCTTCTGTCAGCATGACGAGACTATTAAACACTTATTCTTCCAATGTGAGTTTGCTAGGTCTATATGATCAGCCATCCAGATAGGTTCTACCTTATAACCCCCGCGCAGCATTGCAAACATTTTTGGCAATTAGCTAAACGGGGTGGATCCTAGGTTTAAACTACTTATTAGGGTGGGAGCGATTGTCGTTATTTGATCGCTATGGCTATGTAGAAATGACAAGGTTTTTAATGATAATTTTTTTCTGTTATGCAGGTTATCTACCGATGCACAGCTACTCTCCGATCATGGTCGACGCTGCAGCGTGTGGAGCACCGCGAGCTGTTTTTGAAGGTGTCGTCGCGTTTGGAGGCTGCGGCGTGGGAGTTATTCTCCCAGCATGGATGGCCACATAATTTCCGGATCGATCCTCCACCACCTTAGGCGTCTTTACAATTTCTCATTATGATATGTAATTCGCCTTTTTATTTTCCGCATTCTTCGAATTTTTTGAACACGTTAGGGTTGTGTGCATCCTAATTATGCAGAGGCCGGGTGTAATGCTTAATACTCTTTAAGTAATAAAATCCCTTTATCGAAAAAAATCTGCTCCTGCCTTCGCGTTCTCTTGGATGTCCCCCTTCCCTAAGTCAGGTTCTGAATTTATCCAGGATGGGAGTCGTCAGGCCGTCCACATTGTGTTGTATCCTCGGATTGTGGAACAGGCGGACGTTCCTTTCTTTCCACATGCTCCAACATATTAGGATCACTAGCGTGTCGAATTTCCTCTTTTCCTTGCCTTTGAAGCTCCTCCTTGCTCTCAGCCACCACGAGTGCAGGTTAGTTTGGCAATAAAGTTTTAGTAAAACCATAGTATCCCAAAATTGAAGTATTTGAGTGCTCACGATCTCTTTTACTTCAAATACTTCTTGTAGTGCCCACGACAAATCCTGCATTGTATGTCAAATACGATGCACTTCAAAACAATTTCTATGTCCCTAAAGAAAAAAAAATTGGTGGATGTGGGTTATGTGAACACTCCTAACTTCATCACACCTTATCGCAATGTGAGGTACCATTTGCAAGAGCAAGGAAGAAGCCATCAGCGACCACGGAACTCTCAAGAGCGATTTAATTTGAGGCACACAAAACGTTGTAATCATGTTGAGCGTATCGTTGGTGTTTCGAAGAAGCGTTTTGCAATACTCAAGTGTGCTACACAATACCCCATTGGCTCACAGGCGGAAATTGTGATAACATGTTGTGCTCTTCATAATTTTATTTGCAATGATGAGGGTGGCGAACAATGGTTAGATCAGGTGGAATGAGATATTGATCCAAACAAAATAATTGACGTTCCTAGTGGAGATAAACAAGCGCACTTCAAAACAATTTCTATGTCCCTGAAGGAAAATTTTATTTGGTGATGCAGGTTATGCAAACACTCCTAATTTTATCGCACCTTATCGCAATGTGAGGTACCATTTGCAAGAGCAAGGAAGAAGCCATCACCGGCCACAAAACCCTCAAGAGCTATTTAATTTGAGGCACGCACAACTTCGTAATCATGTTGAGCATATCATTGGTGTTTCGAAGAAGCATTTTGCAATACTGAAGTGTGCTACACAATACTCTGTTGACTCACAGGAATTGCGATAACATGTTGTGATCTTCATAATTTTATTTGCAATAATGTGGGTGGGGAACCATGGTTAAGATCAGGTGGAATCAGATATTGATCCAAACAAAATAATTGACGCTCCTAGTGGAGATAAGAAGTATACAAGCGATATACATTCTCTCAATGTACGGCAAGCACTGGATAACACAAAAAGGACGAAATAGCTAATGCAATGTGGGAAGACTACCAAGACTATCTCAGGCGAACCAGAACCAAAGAATGTATAAATAAAATAGTAGTGTCATTGGAAAATAAAAATCCCTAATTCATCCTTAGGTTATCTTCAGACCTGCTGTTTCAATACTCTTTTGATAATCTCGGCAAGAACATCAGCCGCCACTTCCATGAACGTTTGGCAGTTTATCATATCAGATTTGAGATAGTTGATCATCTTATATTGTTCCCTTGGTGTGAGTCCCAACGTTTTCAGCTTTTGAATGCAGTTGTACATGCGAGAGGGGTCATTATTTGGATCATTCCTTTCCATCTGACCCATCTTTACTTCTTTGTAGCTATCAATTTTCTTGGTTTTCATTTCTTTATAAGCCTTAAGTTCTTCTTCCCTCACAGAAACCAAGTTTTCCAGCACAATGTCCTTGCCTCTTGAATCTCGAAGCCTCTTCTTTCGAGGTGAATCCACATATATTTGATCTTCTACAGCTGAAAACTGATGTGCATTACTTCCTTGAGGTTCTGTAAATCCACCATATGATAGATCAATATCATCCCCATATATATTCTGGTTCCAACCATAGCCAGGCATGGATGATCCTGGTGTAAATGCAGCTAGCAACACAGACATACATGCATGCACTTAACTATGTAACAAGATTAATACTAACATAACAGTGCACAATTACATAATATCACATAACATGAACAAATAAGTTTCAAGTAAATTCTGCAAAAAGCCACAAAATTAACTTACCATCAAGCGTTTCCACAACATACTCATTCCTTGAAGTCTCAAGCGGTAATACCATATGTTCTTTTTCAAAAGCTTCTGCAAATGTGCCAGCAGCAACATTCCCGATCTCACTTACGGTCAATCCAGACCTGCATAACTCATTAATCACCTTGTCTTTAAACTGCTTCATAGGCTCATCTTCCATTTCTTTCGAGTTGGAGCCGACTGATCTGACCGTCAAGGTGCCCAGTGCTCCAGCTGGAGAATCATTGGATCCCCCGATCTCATCCTCTTCAATAAAACAAGAAGATAAGCCAGGTAAGACATCAGCCACCAGCCCAACGTAAGAGAGGAGACCCACACAATGCACATAGAACCTTGCAGAAAATACTGTTGTGCTGTGGGCAATTTGTGTGAGAAAATTTCCTCTTTTTTTTGCATTATTAACAGACAATGATAACACTTACTGAACCAAGACCAGGTTTCGGGAGAATAGTCGTTACCTTGTTCATCATTGTCACTGCCACTACAACTGTGACTGCCCTCATCACTGTCACTGGAAACATTCTTCTTTCTCTTAAGTAAGGTAGAGAACCATGGGGATGAACCTTGCTTGACATAGAATAGAAGGTATGCTTCACTGTCCAAAGCTCTATCCATGCTAATTTTCATAACCTGCAAAAAGTTTAGAACCATGTAATGGAACAAAATTTATAAGATAGTGTTACTACAGTAGCTTTTTTTGCGAATAAGAGAAATGTTACTAGCTGTAGACAGATTGCCTTAGAATCGTCGAACATAAACCAATCAGTTTGTGACGGACGGATAAAACAAACGTAGTGACCATTGGATGGAACACCCGAGTGTTCTACAACTCCATACAAATCATAATTTTGATGTTTCTGCAGCAACAAAGTGTGCATCAGCTATATACCTGGGTGCATGGGGGAATTTAATTAAATGAGAAGAAAAGGTACTAACATCCTCCGGGGAGCTCATGAATGGGTTTAAATCCAGCTCTAACTGATACTCCACCATGCCTTGAATCTTGGATATATCACTCCCTAGATTTTGAAATCGCTTGAGCTGTATAACAAGAACTTCTGGAGTCTTTTCCACCTTGAATTGCTTTTCCATGTTAACACGAGATTTGCACCCATCACAGATGAAATTTTCAAACACCTCAATCTTTGTGAAAGATCGTAGTGCATCCATGACACTGCTCATCTCGGTAACCTCTAAGTTAAGGTCAACGAAAGGCTCCAATCTGTCTGAGCAATGATTGCAGTCTGGACAACGCAACTGAGCCAAGAAACAAGATTAACTCAATATGACACTGGACTATAACGGAGTAAGCGTCAATATATGTTCAACTGGTAGTGAGGATCTACAAGGATACCTGGCTTTTCAGCTGGCCTCCAAAAATTTGCTGGACAATTGAAGACGATCCCTCAGATGTGGGGCTGGGACGGACAGAGGCCTCATCTAATTTATCAAGCAAGCAGCGGAGGAATTCATGTGCGTCTTGGTGTCGTCCCCACTCAAAATTTTCAGATATTACTGCAAACAATAATTTGAAGAACTAAGTTCAGCAAATAATCGCAGTGATGCATTTTCCAAATATCTAAGATCTAAAAACGAGAATATGGCAGCTAGAACATTGAATGGGGATTGCATACAACATAGCTAAATAAGACGACTACTGCAAGCAAGGAAATTTCTGGTAATATAAGCAACATACACTTCAGGAGTTCAACAAACTTCTTTGGGTAGAGAACACACCCGGAGCGCTTGATAATTTCAGCAGCGTGCAGTTTTAGGGAGCAGTAACAGCAGAATTTGTCAGAGTCGCCTAGAGAAAATTTCAAAATCCCAGTTAAAACACGATGGTTCATAAGAAGAGATGCTCAGCAGAAACTTGGAATGAACCAAATGCCTTACGAGGACATGCATGTACGTGATCATCTTCCAGAAGCTTCGACACTAGAGGAACAGTGTGAACCACACACTGGAGAATGCAATTAAGGAAACATGTCCACTTCTCAGGATTACTTAGCGAGGCACCCTATGAAAGCCACATAAACCAGTAAAACAAACACATCTATACTTGATTTAAGAGGGAAAACATAGTAGGCATGAAAAACGTGGCACAAGTCTAGCTTACCACGGGGTAATACTCACGTCCACAGATAACGTTGCGAGAACAGCACGGAGTATCAACATAACCACGCTTGTTATCCAACAGAAGATAGAGGTGAAGATGTCAAAATCAAACTTGCAATCAAATTTCACGGAGTAATGTAAATATTTGTGTTACCCTGCGATTGTAAGAAATACTAGCTAGCACAGTATCATTATATATGCAAAAGGAGCATAGATGATTTACCATCGGGTTGTTCAGTTTTGCACAAACAAGAAGATTATGTAAATCTTCTGGCAATTTAGCGCAACCACCTCTTTGTTGGGCACAGTCCAGCAAGTCGTTGATATCCTGGAGGACCAACATAAGTGAAATGTTAGCTGTGGAATATGGCACCGGCGTAAGAGAGATAGAGGTTCCGGAGCATGAGTGGAGATTTTGTGCAACCGCTCGCAACCGCTCCAATGATCTCGCTATTTTCAAAAAATCAAATAATCTATTTGAAAGTTTCAAAAAAATCTAAAACAAATAATGCAGATTCTCAATGATATATATCGTCCAAGGCATGCAAAATACTTTGGGCTCCTTTGATTCAAAGAAATTGCAAAGGATTTGTGGAGGAATAAATCCTATAGGAAATTTTCCTATCTTGGTCATTTGATTTGTACGATTAGATCCTATAGGAAAAATACCTATATGAATCATCGTACTACTTCCCATAGGAAATCTAACATTCACTCCAAGCTCATTTTACAATTCCTTTGGTGGAATCAAACAAAATTTGGTGCATGCAAAATCCTATAGAGTGTGCATGACATAGGAATCTTACAATTTTACTATTCATACGATTTTCCTATCCTACGAATCAAAGAGTCCCTTTGTGTTTTGAGATACACACAAATGATAAATGTATAGATCTGTATATAGTGAACAATGTATAGATCAAATCACCTACTTTCCTCATTTTTGTGTAGCTCATAATATAAAAAATATTTGCACTGTGTTTTTGCATGCTTATAATGTACTTCCTCTGTTTTTTAATATAAGATGTTTTAGTTTTTGTCCACATGCACATGCACAAATGTATGTAGACACATTTTACTTTACATGTTCACTCATTTTAGTATACATATAGACAACATGTATAACACCTAAAACATCTTATATTAAAAAACGGAGGGAGTACATCATTGACTTTTAAATATATAATTTTGCATTGTGATCTAAGGAATTTTTTCACAGATTTTAAAAAAAAAATAAACATATTTTTTATGATCACTGTAGCTCGGGACTCAAGATGACTTTTCGGAGCCCGTGCCACATTAATAACATCGGTGCAACAAAAGAATTGAAAAAAATTAACTGAAGATATGCACGCTACCAAGCAACAAACAAAACGAAAAGACAGTTGCACAAAAAAGGCAAGATAATCGGAAATCTGTTTTAACTCATAGGTGTGGATGAACCCACTATTAAAAAACCATATTTCTAAATGTTAAAAAAATTCAAACAAAAATTCAGGTGTACATACACACAAAGTTTCACGGTTGTTTTTCTTTTTGAAGGGAACTACACTGCATATTCAACACAGAATACAAAACAAAGAGCAGAGCACCGCCGAGGTGGAGATCGAATCCCCGCACCATTATTCCAGAACGCCACCGCAGCCACCACCTCTCCAGCGCCGCCCAGACACTCTACCCTACTATCTACAGGCCTCGGGCACGGATCTGGGGTCCCCCACTCTCCCACCGCGAAGGGGACCGGCAGATCGGCCATCGGCGGAACGAGGACCCGAGGAGCACTCCCTTTTCGCCTCTCTGGACTGTAGCACGAGGAAGGGGAGGGAGTATGCCAAAGTTTCACGATTGTTGTTGTGGCATATGTAAAAAAGACAAATTCCAATGCTCCAAAATCATCAGACATTTTTTTATTTTTTATATGGACCACAAAAAATATCTTTTTTCGCAAACTTTTTGTGCACATAGACCAATAAAAGCTCCCTCTATCAGGAAAAAATAGGCCCCGAGAACCCCAAATCACTCCAATCATGAGCTATAAGGGCATGTACAATGGTAGGGAAGGCTAGTCTTCTCTTACCCCCTCCACGTCACTTAGAGAAGGCAATAAATAGTAGTCGTACAATGTGTTATCTCTTATTATCATCCCTACCAATTAATGAGAACTAACTAGATTTAGAAAGAAATTATGTTAATAAGAGAGAGCATATGGTACAATGGACAAAATAGTCTTCTCTTAATTTTTAAGAGATCATCCCTTAGCTAAAGGAAGACAACCCTCTCTCTCTTCATTCTCTTTCCTCCAACTAAACAAAAATCTAACGTGGCATCTCTAAGGGAAGGCTGACATCACCGCATTGTACATGTCCTAAACCATTAAAACACAATCAATCCATCGAGTAGAAGATAAGGATTTTATCGATCCCCAGTACGTGACGTCATGTATTAAGGGAAAACGGCTGCGTCCCAAAATGTAGATCCAGTACGGGAGCTCAGTTCGGCAGTTCTTCATCCATCAATGGTGACAGCCGGATGGCATCTTGGCGACACCGGTGAGGTTGAAGGCGTGCGACGGCGGTGAACACGGAAGCGGCAGAGGCATTGAGTAAAACGCCCAATCATATATGGCATGGCTCGGCGGTCGGGTAGATACATTTGTGCTCGCAGCCCGGGCACAACCCTAGCCGGCCAGACGCGCGGCGGTGGCCGGGAGATACACACCCTAACCAAGCAACTAAGCACTTTCCTCAACGACAACAAAAAATACACACTACTAGGCACTAATGAGCGCCGAAATGGAGGAGCTAGCCGAGAGAACGCACCGGTTGGACGGGTAGGTACGAGAGCACGAGTTCCATTACGGCCGCCCTCTTCTGCTCCTCCCCCTCGTCCGGCGGCGGCAGGGCGGCGAGAGAGCGCACCGGTTCGATGGGTGGGGACGCGACCACGATGTCCATTACGGCCGCCCTCTTCTGCTCCTCCCCCTCGTCCGGCGGCGGCAGGGCGGCGAGAGGACGCACCGGTTCCATGGGTAGGGACGCGACCACGATGTCCTTTACGGCTGCCGTCTTCTGCTCCTCCCCCTCGTCCGGCGGCGGCGGCGGCAGCAGGGCGATCGTCACTGGGTCCCCCGCCATGAAATCAAGCTAGGGCTTTGGTGCGGAGGGAGGGGATTGGGGTTTCGTGTGAGGTGGTGGGAAGCAAACGATCGGCGTCGGTCGCGGGGAGGATGAAGAGGAGCTCGAACGGGACGCGGCTATGGAGGCGGAGGCCTTTTATATACTGCACGCGTGCAGTGTGGGTCTTCGTCTTCCTCACCGGGTCAAGCAGGTAGGGTCAGCCCACTCCGGTCTCCTCCGTTCAACTCCGCCTTGTTTGGCTACTGCTGCTGCTACGCAAAGCTGGCCTTTCTTCAAGCAGGTTGGGTCACTCCGCTCAACCCCGTTCCTTGGAACAAAGCGGTCGCATTGACTGCGGCATGCATCGATTAGATGGTGCCGTGTGTGAAGTAGCAATGCTACTTTCTTGGATGACAGATGAGAGTTCAAGCTTGTCTTGCGCCGACAAGTAGAGACAGCAATATCTTATGGGATCTATAGTGTCAGGTGTTGCTTAATCGCAAAGGAAAACAATAGCGTCATCTGAAATGCATTACCTTGGTGAGATGTTTAAAATTAGATATTTTTTGAATATAAAAAGTTTGAGAAATGAATTATTTTCGAGGGAGGCTATGGTAGTTCGAGTAATTTTCCGTTGGATTTTGTTTTAGTTGGGAGAGAGTTGGAATCGATTATAAGGTGAGCTATTTTAATCTCACTGAGTGAGTGAGCACAGAAACTGTCCTCGCACATTACTCCATCCCCGCCTGCCTAGCCTCGCACGTCACGTTTCGTGAATTGAATTCAAGTTAAAACTCGTTTTTGGTAGAAAATTTGATTTTTTTTTTTTGCATGGTGCACTAATTGTGTGTACGTGTCAACTGGCATGTGTATGCTTGACACATACATGCACTGCTTTTTTGCGTTTGCTTTTTCCGCCTCTACAAACTAGAACATGACAAACGGATCGAGAACCAACCCGTCTACCACTCTCTTTCTGGGTAGTTCTTTTGTTTGGTTGCTTCTGGATTTCTCCATCTCAGCGACCGCATGCACGGTCGTCTGACAGAGCTTGCCTCTCAAGTCTCGTCCTTAAAGATATTATTACACCGGGAGAACACCGGTAAGTTTTTTTAGGAGGTATCGGCGTGACTGATGCTTGCTTCTGTTCGACACTTTGACTACATCTGCACCAACCGTTTGTCTGCATCATTGTCGCCGTCATAGCCAAACGGACCATCCCGATAAACACGTATGTGCTACTTCTTTCGTATTTGGTTTATTCACAGATATGTTAGATATGTTTAATTTATCGTATGTGGTTAGATCTGCTAGTGCGTATGTGATATTCTTTTGGTTCCTGCTATACGAAAATTGCTTAATATTCTACATCTTCAGATGGATTTCTCGTGAGAACGACATTTCCCTGCTCAAGAAAATTCACGGAAAATGGACTAATATGGAGTACCAGACGGTCCAGACATAGGAGACACTGGATCACAGAAAATGGACGGCTCCTGTTAATTTCGGGTACCTCAACAAAGGTCGGATCCCGCCTCCAATTCATTTGCTGCATGTTGCTCAAGAAAACTGCTTGGATCCACGTGGCTTGATTTGACATTTGGACAGCACGAGCGAAGTAACTACGGAGACCCTATAGTCAACAAACGCGGCGTCAGCAGCCTTTACACCCGGCTGTGTATAGTAGAGTCTAGACTAGCTAGCTTACCCTAGCGCAGTAGCTTGGCACGGCCGAGTTGTCATGTCGCTGCAAAGCTCGCTGCCACAGACAAATACTAACAGTTCAACCAAAAAAAAACCAGCACGGACAAGAAAAAATTGTAAAAACCACTGTAAGGATGTCTCCAACGGACCGGCGCAGCGAGTCCGCGCGCGTCCGTCCCTGTCCGCACGAGCCAAAAACACGGTCCAACGGGGCGATGCAAACGGATCGCGTTCCGTTTTTCTGTCCGCCGCGACGCATTCCTGGCCCAAATTTGGGCCACGGATGCGTCGGGCGCGGACGCGCGACGGAGCGCAATTGTGTCCTCCTCTGGTCCGCACTTCGGCCTCGGTCTCTCCCAAAACCCCAGTTCACACTCCAACCCTAGCCATGGCCGGTGCAGCCGCCGCCGCCTCCGACGCTGGACCTGCCGCCGCCGGCCCTGCCGCTGGATGTGCGCCAAAAGCTGCAAAGAAACCAAAGAAGGAACTCACCGACGAGCAGAGGGCCGCAGAGACCCTGAAGCGGGGCGACCGGAGGAGGAGGTTGAAGCAGGAAAAGCTCAACGCCGCCCAGAAGGCCGCCGCCGTGCCGGAGGATGAATCTGACCTCGTGTCCAGGGCCGCGACCGCTGCCCTCCTCCTGATTGGAATTACCCCGACGGCGGCCGCGGTCGGTGTGGCGACTGCGGCGGCCAGCTCCAACGCCTCGGCGGCCCGACCGCCAAGGACGAGATCTTCCGCGATGGCACCATCGTCACCGTACGGGTACCTTCCTGGAACCATGCTGCCGCGGGTTTCCTCTACCTCAGGCGAATCCGCGCCCAGCCCAGTTGAGGTACCTCCGCTTGATCTGAACACGCCTACTACACCATTGGTCGGACACTCACCGGCGGCGCAGACTGCGGCCGCGCGTGCAGCTGCCCCGGCAGTGGTCGCCCCGGCGCGTAACCTGTTCGGCGAAATGCCCAGGCCGTCGTCGGGTGACCCCAGGTACTTCGAGGAGGTCCATGATGAAGGGGACGACGTCCTCCAGGACATGATCAGGGACAACAACGAGTATGCCGAGGACGATTACGATGCCGGCGATGATGAAGTTCCGCCGACCGACCCCGATGTGATCAACATCGACAATGAGCCGGTTTTCGAAAAAGAGCTCGAGACCCAAGCCCGGACCATGAAGAGAAAGATGAGCCAAAAGGGCGCCTCATTCACGGCCGAGGAAGACGTGCTCATTTGCGAGTCCTGGATCGAGGTTGGAACCAACCAAATTCTCGGGGCGGAGCAAAGAGGGATGGCATATTGGGGCCGGTTCACCAAGCGCTACAATGAATGTAGAATCCTACCGCCCCACAACATTCAGACGCAGCGGACGGAGGTATCTATCTCCAAGAGGTGGCTCCACATATCCGCGGAGACGAGCAAGTTTTGCGGCTCCGTTGAAAATGTTCAAGCCCGGCCAGTAAGTGGCTTCGGAGTGAATGAACAGGTGAGTTTTGTGGCTCCTCTTCCCTTCTTTGGTTGCAAGCTTTGGAAACCTTGTACAATTTGTATGCCCAGGTGTTGCAAACATTGAAAATTATTTTGGTTACTATAAATTTGTATGCCCAGGTGTTGCAAGCTTTGGAAACCTTCAAGAGGCAATACAAGAAGGCGTTCACCTTGACCCATTGCTACCGGGCACTCAAGGACCAGCGGAAATGGAAGGCCCTCTACGCCTCCCTCAGAAATGGTGGACAACCCCTTGACAAGGGAGAGGACACAACGGAAAAGGAAGGGAGGCCAAGGGGGAAGAACAACTCGAAGGCCGAGTTGAAACGAGATGCAACAACCCTTGCATTGCAAGAGACATTGAACGGGTTCCTAACCCAAAAGGACAAGGCTGCCGACAAGAAGGAGGAGAGGAGAGAAAAGGAACGCCTAGAGAGAGACGGCTTCCAAGCTCTTCTTCGAATTGCAGAAGAAGAGACTCGACATAGAAAAAGAAAACGCCCGGACAAGAGCAAGGGAAGCCGATGCAAGAGCCAAGTAGGCCGAGGCTAGGGCCATGGAGGCCGAGGCAAAAGCAAAGGACATTGAGCTCGCCCTACGCCAAGAGGAGGCCAGGATCATGGACATGGATCTCTCGGCCTTCACCCCTACGAAGAAGGCCTATTACCTAAAGAAGCAAAGGTACTACATGGACCGAGATTGATCAAATCTCGGTCGTTTTATTTATGTTGCATGCCGGTGTTGAACTATGGCCGATATGGCCGAAAAAACATGGCCGATGGCCGGAATTTGTAATATTTTGGGCATGTATGCAGACATGGCCCTATGAGGCCAGGATTATGTTTTATTTTATATTCATATACTTGCTATTTGTTATATTGTGATCACAATGGCCGAAAATGATAAAAAACCCTGGCCGGGCGGACTCGATGCGTCGGCCCCGTTGGGCGCACTGGCCGGAAAGGGACGGACCTGGGCCGGACGCGCGTCCTTTTGCCGACGCAAACGGACCAAACGCGGACCAAACGCGCGTCCGTTTGCGTCGCCCCATTGGAGACATCCTAAATACACTATTACATGTGAAGCCTATCCGACAAGTTGGCATCGTACTGCTAGCGTCACCGTTTGAAAGTTACAACCACAAATTTGAAAGTTTACAACTAAGCCAATACATGCACATCGATCACATAGTCTAGTCGTACAATTATCCAGACTCACAAAAGTATGGTTCAAATTAAAAAAAATACATAGTTCACACATAAAATTTATTAGGAGTGCCTATTTCAAACATAAAATTTAATGATTTTTAGTGTGGTTTCACGTATGTTCGACAAGATCGCTAAGTAGTTGCATGTGGGCCTGTTAATTTGGAAGTTGTCGATGCATCTAAACTAATCACAACATGCTTTGCATCTTGTTCCGGGAGGCGGACATGTTCTCCAAGCTTATCAATATCATGTGTGTGGGCTTTTCATCACTCTCGTCTTTTATAATCATGTTGTTTAAAATTACACAACAAGTTATCACCTCACACATTATTTTCCGATCCCACATCGTTGCAGCTCCACGAATAAACCAAGGAGTTTGTAGCACTCCAAATTACCTCTCCATATCCTTCTTAGCAGATGTTGAAAGAAATGTCATGACCTTGGGGATCGGATATGGTCTTCGCAAATGTCGCCGTCCGTAAGAATATAAGATAGTACCACATGTTATAGTTGCGCATTAATGGTGTAGTTTCACGCCGATGACGACCTCCGGGCTCCAGATCCAGCAGAGCAGCGAAAGCGGAAGACTGAATCCAGTAGCACGGCGGTGTGCGTATAGTGGAGAGACTTCCCTCCTCGTACGCAGCTCCAGAAACGGAACCACGCTCAAGATAGGAGAGAAAAAGAAGGATATGTGATGGATTTTCAAAGACAAAGGGGGTCCCCTATTTAAAGGAGGAGGAGGGCTGCCCACCCCGTTGGCTAAGCCATATGGGACTATTCCCACATGGCTCGGCCGGCCATGGGGGGTGCGCCGGTCCTGGCTGGACCCCATTCGGCCCAGCCAGGCCGGCTAGCCCTCCCCTCTCTTTTTTTTTCCTTTTGGGGTTTTTCCCTAATGGGGGTTTTCCCTAATGGGCCTCTAAGACCCATTTAGGTTTAATGCCTTTAAAAATTCGAAATTAATTAAATAAAAATATATTTAATCACTAATAACACTTATTAAAATTAAATACATATTATTTAATTCATTCGAGCTCCGAAACATATTTCGTTGCCTTCGATCAACATCGGACATGTCTTGAAACGCTTTCGGAGTCTCCGGTTTCTTTCTCTCTTATATCCAATCTAATCGTCATCTACCTTACCATATGGTTCGGGATCACACACAGACATGAACGAGAAACGTTCTCCGATCAATGACTAACAGCGGGATCTGGATACCCATGATAGCCCATGTGCGTCCACGAAAGTCTTTTATCGTTCGAATCTTTAGACGTCCAGTCTCATACTTTTGCCTAGCGATACTTAGATTGTTCGAGCATCGTTCTCCTGTATCACGATTACCGAGCATGATCTCGTTGTTGACAAATCTATCTTTAACTCGTCTATGATATTACATCCTTGTGACCTAGTCACATACTTGCAAGCTCATTGATGTAATCTCACCGAGTGGGCCCAGAGTATCTATCCTGCTATGTGGATCGGCAAATCCCGCTCTTGATCACTCGCCTCCACTGCTTCCTTCGGATACCCGAAAGTTTCACCTTTATTGTCACTCTATATAAGACATGTCGTTTGATGCGATCAAAACACCTTTCAGAAGCAGCGATTTGATATGATCTCACAGTCGAAGGTATGAGCACTAAGTTTCAATATCTTTTGGGTATGTCCACCACGTCATTCACTCAATGACATGACTCCGTTGTCAACTGATGTAATTGTCCATGATCAGGAAACCTTGATCATCTGTTACCCAACGGACTAGTTAAATAGAGGCTACGAGGGACCTGATTGTTTACATACCACACGTGTATTAATGTTTCCGCTTAATACAGTTATAGCATGGTACAAAAACATATTATGAACAATTGAGATATGACAAATAAAATCACTTTATTAATTGCCTCTAGGGCATATCACTTTATTAATTGCCTCATGGCCGGCCGAGCCATGTGGGAATAGTCCCACATTGCTAAGCCAGCGGGGTGGGCAGCCCTCCTCCTCCTTTAAATAGGGGACCCCCTTTGCCTTTGGAAATCCATTACATCTCCTTCTTCTTCTCTCCTACCTTGAGCGTGGTTCTGTTTCTGGAGCTGCGTATGAGAAGGGAAGTCTCTCCACTATACGCACACCGCCGTGCTACTAGATCCAATCTTCCACTTCCGCTGCTCTGCTGGATCTGGAGCCCGGAGGTCGTCATCTACATCGTACGTGTGTGGAACTACGAGGCGCTACACTGGTGGCCCAGTGAGCTCGATGCCTCCTCCCCAGTCGAGTGGCGCCTTGCAGTTTGGAGGTCCAAGCATTGACGATTATGATAGCGAAGAAGAGGAAGAACAGAGGTTTGTTCCTTCTACCTTTTGCATATGTGAAGTTACTGTATGATAGTTTGGCTTATGTCTCTCTTCCCTTTATGCTTTATAGTGCTGAGCACGATCGAGTAACGACTCCTCCTGTCGTCAAGGCTTCGACTCCTGATCACCCAGGTGCTTCTCCTGTGACCCCGGAGGTTGCGCAACCAGCAGTCGCAGCTGCTGCTCTTGTGACCACCAAGGTTGCAGATACCCCGGCGGCTGAAGTCGGGACTTCTGCTTCCAAGTTTGAGACTTGGATGGACCACGTAAGTGTCCTATGACCACCCGCATATATTGCGTCTGAAATATGTGCTGATTTATGCTAATTGCATTTGTTTGTAGCCTTACTGCCTCAATCTGGTAGAATCGGGGAAAGCTTTTGTTCAGATGGAGCAGGAGAGGGACAGGCTGCGTGTTAACTTGGAGCGGCTCACGCGTAAGTGAAATTTGATCTGTACCCGAAGGTCTTTTTGCAATGTTTTTGTTTTGTCAAATGTTGATTTACCGCTTTGCTTTCCAAACTCAGGTGACAAGGAACGGCTGAAACCCGAGTAAAGGAGCTAGAAGAAGCTCTTGCCACTCAAGCTGCCGAGTCGAAGAAAGCCGTGGATACCGCCCAGCGTTCTGCCGCTGCGCGCGAGAAGGAGTATGCTGAGCGACTGGCTGGCCTCGCACAGAACGTGAGAGGTAAGGAACCATATTTTTGTATGCCTCCCGTGTACCCGTTGGGTAGTATGTAGTAATCTTGCTTTTTTCGGTTCATGTTACAGAGGCGATTGGTGTGCCAACACCTACTGACATGGTCAGTGATGAGTTATCACTCGACCAGGTTATAGGTGACCTTGGTGCTTCCTTTGTCCAGGCGAAGGACTCCCTTGCCAAGTCTGCCAGCACCCTCGGCGCTGTGTACAAGGAGGTGCTCCCACTAGGCGAGGTGTCGTCGACTGCTGATGGCTTTGTTGGCGTGCTTGGACCGGGGACTTCAACCATGGCGAGCTTTGCTCGTGATCTCACGGTACGCGGCTCGGAGTCTACCCTCAAGCTCATTTTGGGTCATGGAATAAAGGGTGACTTTGAAGCGGCCATGTCTGACTTCCCTCGAAGGCCTGGCGGGAAGCCTATGTCTTTGAAATCTGTTAGTGAACCAGCCGCTCGACTGGCCAACATGTTCATAGCTACTATGGAGCGCCGAGCGACGGAGGTTGCCACTCGCGAGAATAGGGCTAGGTCAGAATCAGTGTCTGAGAAATAGGGTAGTCGAACCCATATTTATGTTGTGTAATGAAACCTTATGATCACACGAGTATGCGTGCACTTTTGCTATACTTTGTATGAACTTAATTCCATTTGTGCTGTCGCCTGAAAGGCTTTGTGCTAGTACTCGACTGAGCTTTGTGATGAACTTCTCATATCTGACATGAGATTTTATGACGTTTGAAACAGCCACGGGCAGCCGATACTTCAGCTGGTTCGTCGCGGCATCGCGCCCCTACTCGATCTCGAGCTCAGGTGGCAAACGATGCCACAGTAATGCGTTATATGAAGGCTCGAGTCGCAAAACTGGAGCAAGAGTTGGGGAGTGCCCGGAGTGAGCTGGATAGGATGAGGGCGAGGCCTGCTTTACCCACTCAGCGGGAGGAGTATGTGCTTGGCGAGATGGAGATCGTGAACAGACAACTCGAGTGTAAGCATGACTGCTCTTATCTCAAGAGTTCATAGTCTGTCCTTTTTGTTCACCCAACATGTGTTATTGCAGGTTTTATTCCAGATTTCCAGGCGGAGCAGGCTCGTGTAGATGAGCAGTTGAGCAATGCGACTGACGAACCCACGACGGGCCGTCAGCACTTTCGTTTGGATAAGCACCGAGCACGCATACTCGCGACTCTACAGGATCGAGTGTGGCGGAGCACTATGCTGCTAGAATTATGCAGGTCGGCCTTCAGTCACATCATCCAAATTCTTTTTCCGACAGGGCCACAACCTCAAGGAATCCACGCATTACCGGGCTTTTCCGGAGTGCCGGTCCCATTCGAGACTTTATCACCAAAAAGCTTGTGGATGGAGCCAACGCAACGATGGCATATATCCGAAGCCAGCGTCCTCATATGCAGCTACGTCCACCCGTTCCTGGATCGACTTTGTCGCAGTCGCATCTTGATGATACAGTCGACTATGCGAGGGTGTTGGTTGAGTGCTATCACGCTCAACTTATGGGCCCTGTTCTTCCAGTCAAGGACAAACCGGAAGATTAGGGTTTTTCTGTATAGGGGACAGCCCCGAGTGTAAATTTTGCCACTTGTACTTAGTACATATTTGTTTACTTGTATGTATGCAGCCCCCGAGTGTATCGAGTGGGGTTTATGAAAAACACTTTATATAGAACATGAATTCTACAGCCCCCGAGTGTTCGAGTGAGGCTGTGAATTTTTGCGATGTTTGAAGCTTCAACTCATGTTATTGAGCAACTTTTTGTTTATGTATGATTATGACCCAGCCCCCGAGTATTCGAGTGCGGCTGGGTATTATATTTTGAAGAAGGAGCGAAAGCTCATTTGAGATAGCGCAGCCCCCGAGTATTCGGGTGAGGCTAAGTTATGCGATAAGTTATGTGAGTAGTAAGCAGGGAGAAATATGAGGAATCATTGACTATATTCCATTTTTGAATGTTAAGCTGCAGGCCGCCTCATTAAAAACCTTCCAGTCCCCTTAGGTACCCTGGTAAGGAAAAGAGCGCGTCTGAAACCTGCAGCCATCCGACATATGTGCCTATTACATTATGCGACTGAGCAATCTAAGCATAGAAACGGCGCAGCTGCGCAACGTTCCAAGGATTGTGCGAGAGTTCGCCTGTCTTCGCGTGCTTCAGTCTGTATGCTCCACCACCAATGACCTCGGTGATGATGAAGGGTCCTTCCCATGGAGAAGCAAGTTTATGCACCTTCTTTTGCTTCAGTCGAAGTACCAGGTCGCCAACCTCGAAGGACCTGGTACGCAGTCGACGGCTGTGATGTTGCGGAGATCTTGCTGATAGACAGCTGTGCGTGCTAGCGCCGTGTTGCGTGCTTCTTCGAGCAAGTCGACTGCATCTTCGAGTGCTTCATCTGCATCTTCTTCGTTGTATGCTTCGACTCTTGGTGCATTGAATCTTACGTCTGATGGCAGGATTGCCTCTGCCCGACCATGAAAAATGGGGTGAATTGTGTTGAAGCGTTGGGAGTTGTGCGTAGGCTCCATAGCACAGATGGAGTTCTTCGACCCAAGCACCCGCGGCCTTTTGAGTGGCACCAGGAGGCGTTTCTTGATTCCGCTCGTCACAAGTCCATTGGCTTTTCGACTTGGCCATTGGACTGCGGGTGTGCCACGGATGCATAGTTGAGCGCGATATCTTGCTCTTTGCAGAAGTTCGGAATTCTTCAGCCGTGAAGTTTGTACCGTTATCAGTGATGATACTGCTTGGCACCCGAAGCGGTATATGATGGATTTTATGAAATTGACTGCTGTAGTGGCAGTCGAACTTGTGATAGGGACTGCTTCAATCCACTTGGTGAACTTGTCGACGCCACCAGAAGGTGAGTATGCCCTCCATGGGAGGATTTTTTGAGTGGCCCGACCATATCGAGCCCCCATTGGGCGAAGGGCCAGGCCAATGGTATTGTCTTCAACGCCGATGCGGGTGCGTGCGGCTTTGTGGCGAATTTTTGACAGCCGATGCACCTTTTGACTATGTCCTCCGCGTCTTTGAGTGCTGTGGGCCAGTAGAAGCCTGCGCGAAAGGCTTTGGCTACGAGTGATCGACTGCTGGCGTGATGCCCGCAGGTACCTGCATGAATATCACGAAGGATGGCTTGGCCATCTTCAAATGCTATGCAACGTTGGAACATACCTGATATGCTGCGCTTGTATAGTTCCGTTGATGACGGTGTATGCTTTAGATCGTCGAGTGACACGTCTTGACTCTGTTATGTCTTCAGGTACCTCGCCGCGGAGTATGTATGCGAGGAAAGGTTGAGTCCAAGTTGGCTCGATGAGGAGTACCTCGACTGGCGGGTCCTCTGTGCTAGGTGCTTTGCTCTTGGCTGCGGCTGATGTAGGAGATGCTCGTTTTTCTTGATGGACCTGTGCTCGATGCGCTCGAAGAAGACACCAGGTGGAACTGGTGCTTTGGTCGCGCCAATGTTGGCTAGCTTATCTGCTTCTTCATTGCTCTCACGCCCTATGTGCCGCAACTCGCAGCCTTCGAAGCTGCCCTCCATGAGTTGTACAGGTCACGGTAGGCGATCATGTTATCTGCGATTGCATCGCAGGCCTTCATTGTTTGCTGCACCACAAGATTCGAGTCACCATAGATCATCAGTCGAGTGCACCCGAGGGCTTTGGCCATCCTCATGCCATGGATCAGGGCCTCGTACTCTGCTTCGTTATTGGATGGGAACTCGAATCCCATCTGCAGGATATAGCGAAGCTTGTCGCCTTTTGGTGATATGAGGATGACACCTGCGCCTGCGCCTTCGTTCTTCTTTGAGCCGTCAAAGTACATAGTCCATGAGTTGGACACATCTGGTGCTCCTGGCAATGAGCTTCGATCCACTCGGTGTGGAAGTCAGGTAAGACTTGTGCTTTGATGGCCTTCGGGTAATCATACTTGATATCTCGTGGTGCTAGCTCGATGAGCCATTTTGCGACTCGCCCAGTTGCATTGGGGTTTGTGAGGATGTCCCCGATCCCTGAGGTGCTGATTACAGTGATCGGGTGCTCTGCGAAGTAGTGCGTCAGCTTCCTTGAGGACATGAACACGGCGTAGCCAGCTTTTGATAGTGCGGGTACCGCTGCTTTGATATGGAGAGCACTTCACTCAAGTAATAGACTGGACGTTGTATGCTTTGGGTGTGTCCCTCCTCCCTGCGTTCGACCACCAGTACGGTGCTCACCACCCTGTTAGTTGCGGAGACATATAGGTATAGTGGCTCGCATTCCCTTGGTGAGGACTCGCTTGAGGTCCGTGAAGGCTGCTTCGGCTTCTGGCGTCCACTCGAATTTATCTGCTTTCTTCATCAGTCGATAGAACGGGAGTGCTTTTTCGCCTAGCTTGCTGATGAATCGACTGAGTGCTGCCACTCGACCCGCTAACTTTTGCACATCATGGAGCTTTGAAGGCCTTTGCATCGTCAAGATGGCCTGTATTTTCTCCGGGTCTGCCTCGATTCCTCGAGCCGAGACTAGATACCCAGAGCTGCCCGGCTGGAACGCCGAAGTGCACTTCTTCGGGTTGAGCTTGATGTGGAAGCGTTTGAGGTTTGCGAACGTCTCTCGCAAGTCATCGAGTAGTGTGTTTTCCTCCCTTGTTGTGATGACAATGTCATCTACATAGACCTGGACGTTTCCCCAATTTGCTTCTTGAGGCAGTCTTGCATCATGCGCTGGTAGGTTGCGCCTGCGTTCTTGAGCCCGAAAGGCATTGTTGTGTAGCAGTAGACCCCGAGTGGGGTTATGAACGCCGTTTTCTCTTCATCCTCTTCCTTCATCCTTATCTGATGGTAACCCGAGTAAGCATCCAGGAAGGACAAGCGAGCGCACCCGGCGGTGGAGTCGACGATCTGGTCGATTCGAGGTAGTGGAAAGTGATCCTTTGGACAGCACTTATTGAGTGCTGTGAAATCTACGCACATCCGAAGGATATCTGTGTTCTTCTTCTCTACGAGTACGGGGTTGGCCACCCATTGTGATTTCTTGATTTCTCTGATGAAACCTGCTGCGAGTAGTCTGTCGACTTCGGCTTCGACTGCGGTTCTTTTGGGCCGGATATGCGGCGCATTGTTTGCTTGACTGGTTTAGCATCTGGAAATAATTGGAGAGAGTGCTCGGCGAATTCCCTGGGAATACCTGGCATGTCGGCTGGACACCACGCAAATATATCCCAGTTCTCACGGAGGAATTCGACGAGCATGCTTTCCTATGCGATAGGCAGACTCGATGAGACATTGACTGTCTTAGTCGGGTCAGTCGGGTGCACCTGATGCGACCTTGTGTCATTGGTGGCGTTGAATGCTCTGTCGACTGCCACCTTTTTGTGCTTCGGCATAAGTGTTCTATCGTTGGAGACCGCTAGATCAGTGAGTGTTGCTTCCATGCCGAACATCTCAGAGATTTTGCTAAACTCTCGGTCGCAAGAGTCGGACTTTTGGAAATTTCCTTTGACTGTGATTACTCCTTTTGGTCCAGGCATTTTCAGCTGGAGGTATGCATAGTGTGGGACCGCCATGAACCGAGCAAACATCGAGCGTCCAAGTATGGCGTGATATTGTGACTTCCAGTCAACGACCTCAACCTCGATCGACTCTGTCCTGAAGTGGTTCTTGTCGACCCGTGTATTTGGGCTGTTCAGATGTGAGTTTGAACCCTTTGGGCATTCGTGTCTCGCAGACGCGTCGAGTGAAGCACAGAGCTCCGCATGACTGAGGCTCCTGATCAGAGTATGAGTCGCTGCTGTAAGATCTGCGTGATCTGTTCCTAGACCTGCGCCAGCGCGAGCTGCTTCTTTCCTTCGAGTGGTGTCGCCGACCACTGCGATTATGCTCTTCACGACGTGTGTCAACTATGGCACGATCTCGACTCCCTCCTGGAGCTGTTGGAATTTGGCGTATGGCCTTTGCTGCTAAGGCCAGTGATTTGATCTGTTGGCGATGTAGTTTTGCATTGGGGTCATCCGCTGGAGGCTTGATTGCCTCTAGATATGCTGCAGCAGTAAAGAGAGCACCCGCGGCTGTTTTGGGTACTGGCACTCCCTCTTCATCGTATGTCATGAAGGAGTTGCCTAGGTTGCGGGTGAGTGCTTCCCTCTCATCTGGCGCGAGGTGTGACAACCTTGATCTGGGTCTGGTATCTGCCCGCCCAGTGGAGCTCAGGGAGAGCTGTCTTCTGCGCGCACTCGACAAGCTAGCTTGCTTTTTACGTTCTTCGAGTGTTACCCTGATCTGCTGCAGTCGAAGTGTTTCCTGCCAGGTGAAGTACTGGAAGGTCAACAACTCCTCCTGTGTTGCGTCCATGGCATCATTGTGCACTCCTTGATGACTTTATCTGCTTTTGCTGCCATCTCAGCAGTAATTATGAGAGTTGTGACTCCATCCGGCATAGTAACTGTGCACGAGAACTCTGTAGGCCTCCGACTGGCCGCAACATTAGATGATTCTGCGGCGAAGGCAACGTAGACCTGCTGGGGTATCACCTGATGGTATGTGTATGTGTTTTCGAGTCCCGTCATGGACTCGACGTCGTCATCAAGGCTCATGTCGGAGTCGATATGCCCATCGAGTGGTCCGTGTGGACGGGTCTCGCTGTCGACGCCTTCATCATCTATGCTCATCTTGGCGTTGGCGAAGTTGTTATGAATCTCGAAGTCGAGGTTGTTGTTGGTGCAGATCTCGGAGTCGACGTAGTTGTCGATATGATTTTTGGGCTCGTCAAAGTCGCTGAGGGAGATCCCGCAGTCGAAACTGTCCTCGAGTGGGAGATCGAGCTCGAGATCGTTTGAGCGGTATGCTGAGTCGACCTCTTCTCCTTGGAGTTCTTCGATGAGCTCGTTCATCTCCCGAGTCGACATGGTTGTTGCAAACGAACAAGCTTGGAGAATCGGCGATGGTATGGACGCAGTTGATGGATCCGCAGTCGAGGGAGCCACAACCGATGGAGCCTGGGGTACGGAAGTCGCGAGTTGGCGTGGATCTGTCAAGTCCTGCGTACCAAGCTTGTTTATGAAAAAATTGAACGAACCAACGGTTAAACCCAAACCTGACTCGAGATCGGAGAAGGTCTTCTGGAATTCTGGCGAGTGTGGCTCGAAATCCATCAGAGGATCTGATGTACTTTTTGCTGGTGAAGCTGTCGTGCTGCGTTTGTCGAGTGATTCGGCGAGTTGCCGTGTGTCGCCTGAGTCGGCGAGTTCTGGTTTGTTGATGCAGCCGGCGAGTTGCCGTTTGTAGATCCGATCGGCGAGTCGCTGTTTTCCGATGAAACCGAAGAGACCGTGAGTCCAGCACTATTCTTTCCCACAGACGGCGCCAATTGACAAGGGGTACACTCATCAAATCTCATGGTTAAGGACCTAGGGTTGAGATTATGGGGAGAGAACATGGTAGTACTGGTAGTTTCGTCGGCTGACAAGCAGAGGCAAAGATTTACCCAGGTTCAGGCCCCTCGGGTGGAGGTAAAGACCCTACTTCCTGCTTGTCTGTTATTGATCGTGTGAGATTATGCGGTTACAAGGAGGCTCCGGCGAGATGTCGATCTCGCTAGAGCTTTTGGTGGTTCGAGTATGGATTGTCCCAGATCGGCGCCCCTCCCAGCCTTTAAATAGGCTGGGTCTCGGAAGTTCGTAACCGACCTGGTATACATGTAAGGAAAGTCCTAACCGACTATGCCTATGTCTAAATCTTGGAGGGTACTCCATCTTATTTGGGCCTCCTGTCTTGGGCTTCGAGCAGGCTCTTCGTAATTGGGCCTCGTCGTCACGTGCACCAGGTATCCTCACGGTAGGGTACATCCATGTCACCGTACCTTGAGGATACTCCTTATTTCAAACATTTTAGCTCTATATGATACAATACCCGTTAGAGATAGAACCCGAAGATTCCACAAACAAAAGGATAATTTGGATTATCAAGTTTTGTGCGGATATTTTCATCATAGTCCAGTGTATGCTATGATCTCTCCCATAGAGAATGAACTGTGGGTGCGTGTTGACAGATTGCGAACATTTGGAATGGTCACTGAGACTGATGATCTGTATCCACCGTAAATCAGGTTTTCTTCTCAACCAAGATGGAAGAGAACACTCGCATTAAAGGAGCACCTGGCAGTCATACTTGATAACATTGGTCATACTTGATGACATTGGTCATACTTGATGACGTTAGGATGCCTCGCTCAGCTCGATCACTGGATGATAGACAAAGTTGCCAGATGCAAATGTTTTGTCATAGACTATGTCATGCAAGGGGAATCGTTCACCTTCATGAATTCTTGGTTGTGTTGGAAAACCATGGAAATGAAATGAATAACCGGGAAGTCATCAATGATGATAGTGTATATATGATATACGAGTTATGAATGTTTTGGCCTAAACGAGTACTTATAGCAGTGACTAAGTTTTGAGTTATGAGTTTGGCATATCATTGGAAGACTTGTGAAAAGAGTTCCACAAATTACGCCGCATGGAACACCACAATGTTATGGTGTGATAGGACGTCGTAATCACACTCTATTGGATAGTGTGTGGTAAATAAAATCACTTATCGAATTATTATGATTATTGGAGTTATATGGTAGAAACAAAACATTCATGTTACATAATAGGGAAACCATCTAAATCCGTGGACGCAATACCATATGAGTGATGGCATGGCTTCTGGACTAGATTGTCGTTTCGATATTTTAGTGTTTTGATATGACCAAACCTAAAACGGATAAATCTTTGTAGTGTACCTAAAGAATTAGTTGGGTACATATCTCACAACAAAGGCAAAATTGTTGCCGGAATATACCTTACTCAAGAAATAGTTTCTTATCCAAAGATATAAGTGGGAAAGAAAGTAGAGCAAGATGGAGTTAATGAACTTCCTCTCCAGACATCAGAGTGACGCAACGAAAACTATTCCGATACCGAAAATTTTCTGATATCGTCCTCCACAGATGAAAGAAAGCTAATGATAAATGATCATGACGCTATAAGCTCGTACTAAGATCGTAGGCATACGAGAATGGTTTCCGCACTATGTGCTATGACTATCTTGTTATGAAACGTCATGTTAATGGAACATGAAAATACCTACGAACTACAAGGAAGTGATGGTAGACCTAAGTCCAAAAAATGGCTATGAGCCATATATAATCTGAGATAAAATCCATGTACGATTACCAAGTAATGACTTGGGTAAATCTTCTTGATGGGCTCTAGGCCATTAAGAGTAAATGGAATTTTATGACAAAATAGACACTGACGGAAAGACAACCATCTATAAGGATCGATTTGTCGTATAACAGTTTCGACAAATTCAAAAGGTTGACCACAACGAGATTTGGTCTCAAGTGGCAATGCCTAATTCTGTTTAGGATTGTTCTAGCAATTATTCTCAATTATGAAATTGATGGATGGATAAAGAAACCGTGTTCCCTAATGGCAACATTAAGGAAGAGTTGTAATCGGTACAACAAGTAGGTTTTGTTGATCCTAAGGATGCTAGACACGTATGCAAACTTCAGTTGTCCATTCATGGGCTGAAGAAAGCATATCGGAGCTGGAATCTTCACTTTGATAATTGGATCAAAGGATTTTGGAGTCGTCCAAAATAGTTGAAGAAACCTGCATTTACAAAGAAGTGAGTGGGAGCTAAGTAGCTTTCCTTGATCTTATATGTGAATGGCATATTTGAGTGGGAGGTAAAAGAAATTCCCGGGTCTTATATACAGATGGCGTATTTAAGTGGGAGCTAGGTGTCATTCCTGATTTTATATGAATGACATATTAAGAATGGTACAGATCCTCTAATAAAGTATAAATGATTATTTAAGTGATTAAATTTTCTATGGATGAAGTTAAAAGTATTAGGCTTTAGATTTATAATTTGTATAGATCAAAAGGGGCTTAATAACATTAGGTCAGAATATTTTCCTAGGTTAAGATTCTGAAATGTTTTAGAATAGAACAAATGAAGAAAAAGTTCTTACTTGTATAACTAGGTAAAATATTAAGTTTATCTTGGTGTTTCAGCGATAGTTATTGAAAGAAACGGATGTCCGACATCCTTTATGCCTCAGCCATAGATTCTATCATACTGAAAGCTCGACTTGGTGTGACCCAAGTTCTTGGTTAAAGAACGAGTTCTAGAGTGATCCCTGGATGGATCAATGAACAAACATTAACTATATCCTTCAGTGTCTAATGAGAACTGATGATATGTTTCTTGTATGGGTGAAAGGGAAGAGACAACTTGCCGTTACGATGATGCAAGTTATGACACTGACCCATACGGTTAGAAATCTCATACAGGAGAAGTCCTTTGTTTTGAAGAAAGACATGGTTAGCTTGTGAAGTTGCATATGAATGCACTGTTGCATAATCTATATAGATATAGGAATATATGGCTACTTCAGAAGAAGCAAGTGTGATTGGACTGAGCGGCTTTTTGAGCATATGTGGTTTCCCTTAATAGATCTCTTAGACTTTTAAGGCACATGCTACGCGAGTCTCACTCCATCGACAAACATGTATTTCACCGTTATCATAAGATACGGGATGATGTCAAACTAGGTGACATAGAAGTGTTGCAAAGCACATACATATCTCAATGTGGGAGATTTGTTGACTGAATTCCTCTTCCACGAGACAAGCATGCACCATACTGCTATAGGTGTTAAGCTTTCACCAAGTTGTAAACTAGATTAAATTGTACTCTAGTGCAAGTGGGAGACGAAGGAGATATGCCCTAGAGGCAATTAATAAAATGATTTTATTTGTCATATCTCAATTGTTTATAATATGTTTTTGTATCATGCTATAACTGTATTAAGCGGAAACACTAATACACGTGTGGTATGTAAACAAGCAGGTCTCTAGTAGCCTCTATTTAACTAGTATCTTGGGTAACAGATGATCAAGGTTTCCTGATCATGGACAATTACGTCAGTTGACAACGGAGTCATGTCATTGGGTGAATGACGTGGTGGGCATGCCCAAAAGATATAGAAACATAGTGCTCATACCTTTAACTGTGAGATCATATCAAATTGCTGCTTCTGGAAGGTGCTTTGATCGCATCAAACGGCATGTCTTATATAGCGTGACAATAAAGGTGACACTTTCGGCTCCGAAGGAAGCAGTGGAGGCGCGTGATCAAGAGCGGGATTTGGCGATGCACATAGCAGGATAGATACTCTGGGCCCACTCGGTGAGATTACATCATTGAGCTTGCAAGCATGTGACTAGGTCACGGGGATGTAATATCACAGATGAGTTAAAGATAGATTTGTCAACAACGAGATCATGCTCGGTAGTCGTGATACCGGAGAACGATGCTCGGACAATCTAAGTATCGCTAGGCAAAAGGATGAGACTGGACGTCTAAAGGTTCGAACGATAAAATACTTTCGTGGACGCACATGGGCTATCATGGGTATCCAGATCCCGCTGTTAGGGCATCTCCAGCCGCCCCCCCAGAGCCCCCCCAAGAGGCCTTTTTTGCTCCGCGACGGCCAAAAAGCGCCGTTTTTGTACCACTCGGCCCCCCAGAAACCCAAATAGCACCGTTTCGGCGTTATTTTGCGCCGGCGCACCCAGGGGAAACCCAGCCCACTGGGTTCGGCTTGGGGGGGTGAAATGGCGGGAAAGGCGACGCGGGCCAGCACTGTCAGCGACGCGGGCGAAAATGGCGCGGAACAGAACCGCCCGTGAGCGGCGCGCCCTCATCCTCTCGGCTCCCGCGCTGGTCAAAGGCTGCCGAAGTTAATGGCGTGAACAGCGGCCAGTGAGCGCGCCGGTCAAAAGGCTGCCGGAGTAATGACGTGGCCGGCGCACGTCGCTTCGACGTCCAATCGAAGGCCACGCGGCGCAATGGCGCAGTAATGTCGCGCCACCACGCCTGGCCGCCGAGCTTTAAAATCCCCCACCCCTTGCCGGCCCTCCGCACACTCGCCTCTTCTCTGCTCTCCCTCCCTCGCCAGAGCCCTCCCTCGCCCGTGCCCAATGGCCGACGACGCCGCCGCCGCCAACGGATGGACCCGCCGCCACCTCCGCAAGGACGGGGCATGGGCGCTCTACCAGGCAGGGTACCCGTGCCCCCCTGACATGCGCGTCCCCGGCGCATCCGGCGGCCAGGGGCAGTGGCAGCTGAGTGCGGGAGGAATCCCCGTGCCTCCTGTCCCCGTCGGCGTCGAGTTCGACTACGCCATCGCCGAGGTTCGCGAAGCCCTGACGGAGGAGGAGGCCGCGGACCCGCGCTGGAGGGCGGAGGGCAACGACGCCTTCTGGCAGGCCTACTTCCAGCGCCGGCACGACCAGGACGTCGTCGACCGCGGCAACAACGGCCAGGTGGAGGGCCGCCACAACTCGAAGGGGCGCAAGCGGTGGTGGGGCGGCCCACACCGCCGCCTCCAGTGGGTCCTGGACTACATCGCCGCGGGCAACGAGCCCCGGCTGACCATGCCGCCGAGGATCGCGTCGTGGACGCCGCGGCGGATGGGCGGCGCGTCCTCCTCCTCCGCTACTTCATCTTCCTCCGGCGCTCGCTCGGCTCCATGCAGCCGCGCCGCGCCCCCCTCTGTGACCCCCCCACTCTCAACTCCGGCCGCCGCGTCCTGCGCAGCGGCGCCCTGCGCATCGACGAGCCTCGCCGCGGCTCCCAGCGCCGCGCGGCTTCTCCCCCTCGCTCCTTCTTGCAGCGCCTCGTCAGGGCCAAGAAGGAGCCCAAGCAGGAGTCGGAGCAGGAGGTGGAGTGGCCCGGCCTGAAGGAGGCGGAGGAGGCCTCCTTCAACACAATCCAGCCGGCGACGGAGGAATTTGCCGCCGACTGGAGCCTCCGCCAGTTCACGGAGGCCGAGCTGGAGCGCCAGCGCGAAGCACTCGCCGAGCTGGAGCGCAGGCGCGCGGAGGAGCGCCAGCACGCCAATGCAGGCCGCCGCCGCATTCCTCCTCCTCCGGTGGCGCCGGAGATCCCCTACTACGTGCTCGATCCGAGCGACAGCGACGAGGAGGTCGACGGCTTCAGGCAGGCGCTGCTGCTGAGCAAGTTCCAGCGCGGCGACGGCGAAGGCCCGAGCAGGCCTCCCGGGGGCGGCTCTGACGACGACGACGATGATGGCGGCGACTACGCCAAGGCGATCCAAGCCATCCTGGGCCTCAACTAGCCCTGTGTAGATCGCCGATCGCCGAATAAAATGTTTTTATGTTTTTAGTTTCAACTTCTGCCCTGTAATCGGTGATTTTTCCGCCAAATATGAATGGAAATCGCCTGTCTATTTGTTCACGGCGTTTTTGAATTTTTGGGCCGAAACTTGGGTTGGGTTCGCGGCTGGAAAACGCGCCCCCCCCCAGGATCCAGATTAGCGCCGTTTCACGCCGCGGCGGCCAAAAATAGCGCCGTTTTGGGCCCTGGGGAGGCACAACGGCTGGAGATGCCCTTAGTCATTGATCGGAGAACGTGTCTCGTTCATATCTGTGTGATCCTGAACCGTAGGGTAACACACTTAAGGGTAGATGACGATTAGATTGGATATAAGAGAGAAAGAAACCGGAGACTCCGGAAGCGTTTTGGGACATGTCCGATGTTGATCGGAGGCAACGAAATATGTTTCAGAGCTCGAATGAATTAAATAATATATATTTAATATTAATAAGTGTTATTAGTGATTAAATATATTTTTATTTAATTAATTTTGATTTTTAAAGGCATTAAACCTAAATGGGCCTTAGAGACACATTAGGGAAAACCCCCATTAGGGAAAAACCCCCAAAAGGAAAAAAAGATAGGGTGGGCCAGCCGGCCTGGCTGGGCCGAATGGGGCCCAACCAGGGCCGGCGCACCCCCATGGCGGGCCGAGCCATGTGGGAATAGTACCACATGGCTTAGCCAGCGGGGTGGGCAGCCCTCCTCCTCCTTTAAATAGGGGACCCCCTTTGCCTTTGGAAATCCATCACATTTCCTTCTTCTTCTTCTCTCCTACCTTGAGCGTGATTCCATTTCTGGAGCTGCGTACGAGGAGGGAAGTCTCTCCACTATACGCACACCGCCGTGCTACTAGATCCAATCTTCCGCTTCCGCTGCTCTGCTGGATCTGGAGCCCGGAGGTCGTCATCTACACCGTACGTGTGTGGAACTACGAGGCGCTACACGGGTGGCGCTGGGAGTACGGCTACTTCCTCTACACGACCTTGAGGTCGGCTTCGTCGGTTTCATCATCAACGCTTGTGCGGGAGCGTAATCCCCACATTCAGTCTACAAGGGTATGTACTCTGTTCTCCTCCGTATAGTATATATGCATAGTTATAGATCTTGGCTAGTTTCTGGTTATCGTCGGTAGGATTTTTTTTGTTTTCTGTCTACGATCCCCTCCAGAAGCCTCATCAGAAAGTCTCTTATAACGTAGATCAATGAAGCACATTGATGTATACCAAAAGAAAGCACGTAAAATCCACAAGTCTTTTGATACCACTGCTTCAAATATGATTGTGGCCTCTTTGGTGTGACACTGGTATTGCCCACGCAAGCATGTTCGACAGTTTTTTCATCGCCAATGCATGCAATCACTGAATCGAGCATGCATGGAAGTTGTCGATGCATCTAGAACAGTGGCGGAGCTTGGGCCAGCTACATGGGGGGGCCAATGGGCTGAGAGGAGAAATATACATGCACTACAACCGATCGGACCTTTTGTGACAAAAATTCTATTGACGACATCAAATTTGTCACTGATTATCCATAATAGGTGACGGAATTTTCATCTTTGTCACGTATTAGTTTTAATGCATGACGTACAACTATCGTGTCACTAAATTTGTCACGGATTACTCCTGGTGACGGATTTAGGGCGTCACTCTGGTCATCACCGATTTTTTTGGACCGAAATGTCAGATAATTAAGTAAAATGGGAAAAAATAGTGGTTTGCTGTATTTTGAACCGGGACCTGCTAAAAAAACTACAGATGGACTACCACTGGGTTACAGTAAGGTTACTGATAAGCTGTACAAGGTCCTGGTATTTAGTAGTACGTACTTAATTTAGGCCTTGTCTACAATGTGTACCAAGTTTCCATTTTTTCGTTTCCACGGTTCAGGCGACAATATAATTTAGTTCGCATTCTAAAACATCAACACTTGACAATTTTGAGAAAAAAATTGAGCTTCCACTTAAAATTGCAAACATTCTTATGTTACTAGAATTATAAAAACTCTCCACAATACAATCATGATAGAACAGTAGGGTTTACATCACCATTACAAAAGTTTGCACTCATTCAACCGATAGAGCATCAGTTAGGGTTCTGAACACAGTACTTAAAAAGGTTTACATCATGTTACACATAAACAGAGTTCGGCATCAGTTGAGGGCAACAACAGTACACACAAATCCAGATGTTGCAGTATGCACGAAAGTGAAGACACATATGTCACCCTCCCCGATTCCAGCTTCTTCACAATTTTCGGCCAACTGCCTGACATCTGGGCATCTTGTTTACTGCCAAGGAGGAACGTTACACGAGTAACATTGGTGCCACTAGTGCAGAAAATAGGAAGCTCCATTGGCGCGTACTCCTTGAGGTGTGCAATGCTGAACTTGGAAGAGAAGTACTGCAGGAGAAGTTCCTAGTTAGTTAAAGGCTAGGATGAATGTGCAAAGCAACAGTATGAGACTGTATTCTTTACCATCTTGGCCTTCACATGGATGACAGTAGACCTTGTCATCCTGCATACATAGAAGGGTATCGATGGCTTGAAGTCTGCAACTTGTCTGGTGAGATGTGCAACTTGGTCTTCATTCAGGTCGACGTCGTTTGCAAAAAAGCAATACTTGTCAAACTCTTCGGTCCCACTGATGTTAGGACCTACAATTCAAGAAATTTAATTATTACAAAGTAATCTGTATATTCTTACAAGAGTGGTAATACATTTGGTTATGTGTTGTCACCTCTACGAGTGATCTTTCCTCCCCTGGCTCTCTTCACTCCAGTGTGCTTGGGATCCTGATGAGACTGTACCACAGCTTTCTTACCTTTCTTGTCTGTGGTTTCCTGCTCATCATCATCACTTAGGTTAACTACGGCTGTGTTACTCTTGTTGCCCATCTTCAATTTCTCTAGCTCTTCCACGCAGTATTCTTCTCATCCCACATTTTCATGAAGTTGGTATGGAATCGTCTAAAGCTTGTCATGTGTGCCACCACTTCATGCTGCAGCGTGAGGCACTCCATCACAAGAGACTCCCGACTGGCGGTTTCAGGAAAAGCTCTCACTTGCTGAGCGGTACAGGCCAGGAACAAACAAGTATGCAGTTCAATATGCAGTAACAATGAAAGATGCAGGTAGAACGTAGAGTGGAGATACTAAATCGTTTGTTATTTACCTCGGCTGAGCGTACAGGCTTGGCTTCTATGCGTATTCTAGCAGTGACAAAGTGTCATCATCTGTTGGGGAAGACATCGTTGATGGACCTGTCATACTTGGGCCAGGTTTCTGACGAAGAAGCATGCATGCCTTTTGTTCATCCACTAAGAACCTAGCGTAGGCGGGATCAATGTCGGGGCAAACTATCTCCCGTACTTGGGTGCAGATGACACAGTCATCACGACCACATTTTGACGCCATTTTATCAATTCGACGGGTTCTAAAACAAGTTGGAAATTTAGTTAGTAAAAGCAAAATGCGAAGTGAGTACATGGAACCCATCACCTGTGACCAAAATTGATAGATGGCGACATAGATCCATTGCCGGGGGAATTTCGTGGACTAATTTCACCGGAATATAACCTACATGATACCCGGCCGTGGATATCATCGGAGGACAAGTCTGTGTGGATTGACCTAGATTTGTGAGGCATCAGAAGGGAATGGAAGGGCAGGAAGTAGCACTGGTACTTACCAGTCAGTGGCCGAGGACGAGGACTGCGTTGCTGACGACGTGGACGGCGTTGGTGACGAAGCCGCCGTTGCCTGCCGCCTAGGGGGAGTAGGAACCGTCGGGTTTTTTTGGGGGGAGAAGGGTCGATTTGGGCGAGATGGAGGCGAGGACGAGGCGTAGGGAGATGATAACTGTGTGACTCGTGGGTCCCACTCTTCGTTGAGCCCGTGCACGCTGAAGATTCGGCTGACGTATGTCATCGTCATTTTGAGGCGGTGACATGTGGCCCCTATAAGTTTGGGACCCACAAGTCAGTGGCACAAATTCACTAAACTATAAGTAAAAGATTCTGATCAGCCCATGGACTTGTCAAGATTTTGTGGGACCAAAATGTCAGATAATTAAATAAAACTTTTAAAAAAGAGGTTCGAAGATTTAAGACATTTTTCATTTTAAATTAAGTGCTTATCCGTGATCACCGATTAACAACAGCCATACATAAATAATACTCCTATGTCTATGACAAAACTGCTACAAACATAATAAATCGAGAGAATTATAGAATTTTAAATTCCTTGTTCTGATCAAAATTACTACATGCATACTGCATTCATGTTGTACTATTTCCTTGACATCTCCTCCCACCAAATTGTGAGAGTGATAATTGAAAATCGACTCTCACATCTTGGTCACCATGGGTTGTGACATGAATCTAGACCAAATACACAAGTAAATGGACAGAATAAGGAGAGCGATCCACCGATTACAAGGATGACACCACCAAAAGTACTTAATAGGAACAAATACTTTCAGTCTTCTACGATACTAGTTTGAAGTACTTCATAACATATAAAACACGTAATTTCAGTCTTGTACGACACTACTTGCAGTTCTTCATAACACATACCACACTTGCTTTCAGTAGCTAACTACTCTGGATCAATGTAAGGAACATCAGACACAAACAGGTAAACCCCTTGGTTTCCCATGTACAGCAAGAGCAGAATCTTGTCACCCAAGTGCAATTCCTGTTCCTTCTTCATGAACTCCTTCCAGCCACCGACGCACAGACGACCATCATCAGCAGAAATGTTGTATGACCCCTTAACCTCAGTGTCCGGATGTTTAACAATGGTGATGTCACCGTATGCTTCCATGTCCTGGGGAACAAAACGGCTTGGGATTTTTGTTCCATATTGAAAATACGTTAGGTTTGTACATGTATTGTACAGCTGTGGAAAAAAGGGATAAATTAGGAACAAATCGCATGTTAATTTTTTTACCAGGTGCATGTTGGCATTGCGACTATTTGTCCAGTTCAGGGAATGCAAAAGTGCGACAGTCCTTCCTTCTACATACTCTCCTCCATCATGACAGTCCAGAAGGTGGTCAAGATGTTCCACATGTAATATTACTATCTCCATCATCCTCCAATTGATCTTGGTTCCATCAGTGGAATCAAGAGAGTCCAAATGAGACGGTTTTGAGGGGACAAATTGAAGTAAGCTGTAAGATTAAAGTGCAATTACGGTTAGGAACTAAATTAGCTAATATTTCAAACTCAGTTATTGATTCAAGTGCAATTACATGTAGGAACTATCATTACATTATGGACAAAGTTAATTATGTATCACCAATTGTAAAAGGTTAGTTTGTAAACATAAATGATCAGAGCACTACTCATAGTACTAATAAAAAACGCAGAATAACAAAAGATGCACCCAGTTTGAAACTTACATGGATGGGTGATTGGTAGGTTTTGAGTAATAACAGTAATCTCTGGACCATGGCTGCCAAAGCTGAAATACAGCTCCTGTCCAACTTCAAGAGAGTAGATTCTACAAAATTCTTTCCAAGTTCTACCACTAAAAAAGGTAAAACCTTTGCTTTGATGCATGTAACATCGAATGAGAATTCCTCATTCGTAACCAGAGTTGCGCTGAACTTGCATAGTTGTAACGTGGCGATATAATGCTTCTGAATAAAATGAACTCTGGTGTAACATGGGATGACCTGTAAAAAATAACCAAACTTGACTTTCTAAAAGTAGCAACTTTTCCAGAAAGAGTAGCTTTTTGATTGTGCTTCCTATAAATAGAGTAGGTACTTTGAATGACAAAGCAAGCAGATCTAGTGCTACAAAACATCACAGCAGTTGCTCTTACTATCACATCGGCGCCTACAACTAACAAATTTACATGTAGGTATGCAGTGGCTGATCCAGTGGGGGTGCCATGGCACCCATCAAAAAATGCAGATTTGTCTCTGCCCAGTCTTTCAAAATCTTGCTAATCTTCATATGAAACCAATCAAACTAAGTAACTAACATGCATTGCATAAAACACACACATACATAAACAGGTATCACAGATATAGTTGAGTACTTGTTTTGCTAGATCTGGCAACATAAGACATTCCAATAGTTTATTATTACGTTCTGTCCTCAAATCCCTCTTGAAGAGTAAACAAAAAACTTCTTCGTCCTATCAGGACCGCCGCACAGCCCCTTCATGTCAAAACAAGTAAGACACTATAAACCGAAACAATACAAATCAGTTTCCAAATCGGAAGAGAAGCCGGGGATAGGGATAGGGTCGGAAATAAATCTTACCTCATCGGTGGCCGCCATCCTTGTCTTCTCAGTGCCGCGACGCAGATCAATGCGCCGCTTGACACTAGTTGATGCGCGGAGAGAGGCACACCGATTTGCCGCCGTCGGCGAGTAGATGCGCCAGCGATAGATGTACGGCGAACCTTGCGATTGGTCTACGGCGACGGTGCTGTGCCAGAGATTGGATAAGAAGTAAATTACTTTAGGTGCAGTGGAGCGGCAGAGGGGGTGAATTGGTAGTGGGATTTTGACGTGACAATTCGACTTGCCCTCTGTAGGTGGGCCCTTTAGGCAGACGGTTTGACAATTCTTGGTAGAGAAAAACCAAAAAAAAGATGTTTTGGCACTTAGAAATTAGAAAACATTAAAAAAAATCAGATTGTCAATATTGTTTACCATGGCAAGATGCACCAATGTACCAAATATGAGCTCATTATGACAAACTATGCCATGGATATGGTCTTCTTCTCACTCATTTGCCTTGAAGCTCATGGATCTTCATGCTTGATATAGTTTGTTGTGAAGACTTTTTTGTAAACTATTTTATTTTTTAACTTTATTTTTTTCCTACAAACTAGGACACATAAGAGCAGTACATGCGAAAGATTGGCATTTTTTGAAACTTTCTTCATTTTTTTTGATTTTTTCAAAAATGGGTCAAAATGTTACCCATGGCTATTCATATGTAGGGGTCGAATCTTTCACAGCTATCCATGATTCTATGATGAAACCACTACTTGGGTACCCCAATATGATTTAAAAAAAATTTGAGCAAAATATCATGCACTTGTAGTTCAAATTTGAACGATTTTCGATAAATCATTGTAAATTCATTTAAATGGGCAAAATTACTTAGAATTCGAAAAAATTCAAAATATTTCGAGGTTATCACTAAAATATGTCATGCCATGTGTCAAATTTGTGTTCATGCTATTTGGCACAATATTTTTGGTACTTGCTTCACAAAAAAAGATGTTTTGGCACTTAGAAATTAGAAAACATTATTTTTAAAAATCAGATTGTCAATATTGTTTACCTATGTAGCAAATAACAGATTGTCACTATTTTTTCCTACAAACTAGGATACAATGAGTGCTACATGACAAAGATTTGCATTTCAGGTAATCAGTACATTGTCATGAACTGTGGCATGGATATGATCAAAATCTATTTCTGAAAGTGATCACAAATGTTATGAAAGCTGAAGCACATTTCTGATAGCTCACACACATTATTACTGAAAGTGCTTACAAACAGAGCTGATAGCTAAAACACAAAAGGTCAGATAGCTCTTACATAGTACTATACAATAGACAAACATGAACTCCTTGTACCTACATGTAATTTTGTTGTTTTTTGCGTGCATATGTGGTACTTAAATGAAGTGCTCACAAGTTTGTACCGTTCCAAGTAGCCATCCACATGCATCAAAAAAGTACATTACCCTATTTAGAAATTTTCCACTTGCAGCATATTTCCAGATTTTTCTAACAAGTATAGGCGTTGCTATCATTTTCTTGGAAGAAAAGGCCAGAAAATGAAAGACGTACGTGGGCATTTTTGGTAATGAATTAGTGTGTTCGTGCCGGGTCCAATGGTGAGCGGCCGGTGGCGAGAGAGGTGGCGGCGGTGAATGACGTAAGTGGTGAGACGTGGCGGCTGCTTGAGGAGTGGTCGTGCTTGGTTTTGGTGTAGTCAATTACACGGTAGGTCGAGAGGAGAGAGGCACGGCGGCGGTTCTGGGGTTTTGACATGACAATACATAACCGAGCAGGCCCACCTGTCAGTTGGATAGACGATTATACTAACTGTGTTTGGGCCCGTATATCAGTCGGTGGGTTAGTTTTCTGCGTACAAACAACCGCACGCAGTTACGATTTCACACCCGTCCCATTTCGTCTCATCTTCCTCCTCTGTTTTCCCCTCTGTTTTCCCCTCAATTTTCACCACTTGCTTCGTCTGTCTTCTCCGCTTCTACTTCAATCTGTGCTTCTTCTCCCCCGTGGCGTTGCCATGGACACCGTCAAGTACTTCTCCAAGACGTACGACGTCACCATCCACGGCAACCAGAAGATCGAGGTGGTCTACACCAACGATCCAGCAGAACTGGAGCCGGTGCTCGACATGTACCAGAAGTGGTTCGTGGCTGGAGACCCCAAGATCATGGGGCTGGACATGGAGTACACCTCGGACCGCGCCCTGAAAGACAAGAGGATGGTCATCATTCAACTCGCCATGCGCCGCCATGTACTCGTCTTCCAATACGCCAGGTATGAACAAACGTGGCCACACATGTTGCTGTATTGAGGTTTTTTGCTTCACCCTTCTGCCAGGCTACTAGTGCTACTATTAGTACTAGATGTCGCTCAAACTGCTTGCGATGTCACTAATTTGGTTCATATTTACGGTAGACAGAAGTTCCTAGATCTATTTCTGTCTTCGGGGTTAGTTGAAATTGTGCTTGCGATGCCACGGATTAGTTTCAGTCTTGGGGATCTGTCAATTCATGTGGGGTTTTTTGTTTCAGTCTTGGTACCTGACTTGATTTTGTTATGGGTTTTTTTTGTTTCAGTCTTGGTACCACTTGTGGCTCAAATAGATGGTCATGCCAATTAGAAGTGTTTATATTTTTGAAAACTAGTAAAAAGTAGAACAAATCAAATTAGAATTGTTATATACAAACTAGGAAAATGTAAAACAAATCAAGTCAGAATAGTTTTGTATAAAGTAAGCACATGTGTTTCTGTCAATTCATGTTGATCATATTTCAAATCTTTAGGTGGACTTGTTGATCATATTTCAATTCTTTTAACTAAACTAACTCATTAAATGGACTTGATGATCATATACTTGTTTGTCATAAATGAAATTACATCTTTTAACTAAACTTAACTCTACATTGTCTTGGTTATTGCAGTTCTGACCATTGGAAGTGTTCTTGCTATATTGCGGATTTTGTACGCTTCAAAGGTATTACCTTTGCTAGCGTAGACACCAAGACAGACAAGGTGGTTCTCCTCAAACCTGGCCGAATGTCTGCTTGTGACGTGGATCGCACGTTGTTGGGAGACCCCAAGAGGTAGGTATGATGTAGTGTAGCAGCAGTTTCCCTCAGTATGAAACCAAGGTTTAATCGAACCAGTAGGAGCAAGAAATCACTTCTGAAGGTGTTGGTGGCGCCGTTACTCGATCACCAACGTGGAATCTGCACACAACAAATCAAACTACTTTGGCCCAACGAAACAGTGAGGTTGTCAATCTCACCGGCTTGCTAAAAACAAAGGATTAAACGTATGGTGTGGAAAATAGTAGTAAATTGCAGAGAATGAAAAGAAACAATGTTTGCAGTTGGTTGTATTATCTGTGTAAAAGAATGGATCGGGGTCCACAGTTCACTAGTGGCGTCTCTCCATAACAGATAACTAACATGCTGGGTGAACAAATTACAGCCGGGCAATTGACAAAATATTGAGCGCATGACAATGCATATATATGACATGATGATTACTATGATATTCATATGGATGATGCATGTAAAATGCATACATGAACTTTGTCCTATATTACTTGTATTCCAATCATATTTGCATCATATAAGGGTTATATCAATGTTTTATAATGATTTTTGGGAATATTATATTTATTTCCCATTTTATGGAATTAACCCTGCGGAGGCAGAAAACCCTATTTCTTTATTTTAATGTTTCAGGGACCCAAACGACGTCCAAATGACCTGCAAATTTACGAGCGTCCAATTTTGAAAGGACGAAGACTTGGGAGCGAAGGAAGCAAACAAGCGGAGACCCGAGGGCCAAATAGGTGGGCCCACGCGGCCCATGTACTGGCCGTGTGGGACCCCTCCTTTTGGGCCTCGGAGCTCCGTTGTCGTTGATCTTTTCTCCACCGAGTCCGTCTTGACCTAAAAAACACCTATATAAAAAGTCACCCCGACGTTCTCTGGAAGGAGCGCCGCAGAACACAGAAACACGAAAACAGAGACCTGGAGCTGTAGATTGGAGGGGGAAACTCCGGCGGGCGCTGCCGCGTGGTCTCCATCTTCTCAACAACTTCTCCACGTCTCCATGATGAGAGGGAGTAGTCCACCTCTGGACTAGGGTTTGTGGAAGTAACTTATGTATCTCTCTCTCTTAAGCTTCACTAATTAGTACCGTATGAGCTGCTGAATGATTACGGTCATCTATGTAATACCTTTGTGGTGGCTCTTTTATGAGTTAATATATGTTTGAGATTGCAATGATTTTGTTTCAGTATTATGAAAGTAGATGCATATTATGTACCCCGTTCTTATTTACTTGTCATGATCAAGCATGTTTATGATGAGAGCGTGTGAGGGGGAACATGTGCATTAGTTGGAGTAACGGGGGTGGCCAGTGCAGTGAACGTGAGAGCAAGTTCTGCGATCCACTTGGGTATCTCTACCTTACTTTGTTGCCTCACTAGGGATAAAAAGAAATACCATGCTACTGGAGATGTGGGGTGTGACCATTGCCACTACTCCATGACTAGATCTAGCATGTTCTTATTTTAACTTCATGTCATGATACTTATTGCTATACTCTGAGTTATCTTAATTACTGAGGTGTTATGATTTAGTTCGCATCTTGGTGGAGTATAAGAGAGACTAATACCAAAAGGTCTCTATGTTAGGACGTGATGCCCATATAATTGTAACTTGTCATTAAACTGTTGTGTTGCAATCTCATATGTCAACTCTAGTGTTCCATTATCTATCACTTTATTAAAGAGAGAGTGCATTTGTGAAACCATGAACCCCGGTCCATTTTTAATCATAAGAAACACCTTTCCAACCACTTTTACCACTTTACCATTTTCTGCCATTTAAAAATCCGAAAATACAAAAATACTTTTACATCATGATTCATTCATATATAAAACCCAAAAATATCATTTATCATTGTACCACCATCCTTGCATATTTATTTACCACATTGCATATTTATTTCTTGTTTGCATTGCATATTATCTTGATATCATTCTCACACCTTGTGCTTGACAACCACTAGGTGAGGTTGAGGACCAAAACATTTACTTTGTTTTGTAGGTAACCAAAAAAAGGATAGGAAAGATAAATCTTCACTACTGATTCCCGACAGTTCGATTAAACCCTCAGTCACCCCTCGTGGGGAAAACACGTCTTCACTTACTACACACTCTGCACTTGGAGTCTCAACCTAACTCATATTCTTTTGACGCAGGTAACTACGTCATCGGGTATCAAGACTGTTTTCTGGCGCCGTTGCCGGGGAATCATTGCTGAAAGGTTTATCCAAGGGTCCCCTGCACTAGCTCTGTTTTCTGGCGCTGGGTTTATCCAAGGATGTCTCACCAAGTCAATTCATCACCAACTTGTGCTAACACTAAGCTTGGGGAGGTTGCACTTACGTGAGCATCATCTTATCCATCATTTACCTTCAAAGCATTTTATTTTATTTTGTTATTGTCTTGCATATCATTTTTATTTCAGTTTGCATTTTTATTTTCAGTTTTGCATTTTGTGTTGCATTTGTTATTTCGGTTTGCATTGTTTAGTATCATTTTATTTTCAGTTTTCATCTAAAAACTAAAAATCCATAAAAACTAGTGTTGTTTTTAATATGTATGCTACGCTATGGAGGAAGGTTATGTCAAAAACTATGGGAGCTTACTATGAATATCGATCAACCAAAGAAGGAAATAGAATGCTTGAATTGCTTGAACATCTTAATGATATGGCCACTGAGTTTTGTGAATTACATAATATAACTTGCTACTTTAGAAAAGACTATAAACACTCTCTCTATCAATGTAAGTATAATAGTGACCTTTATTGCTTCTTATCAAGAGTGTAAATTTGCATGCAATGAAATAGAACAAGTTGAGAAATATATTGCTTATGTTGCAGCCCATGAGATAGACTTTCTTATTGATAATTTTTTTGCAACTAGTCATGAAGCTCGTGTAATGAAAGGACACATTTCTATTCTTCTCCAACTTTGCAAAAAGGAATTTAGTGATAATGTTTATGTTAAAGAAAGAATTCTTGCTTCCATGGAAAGTACTAATATTTTGCAGGAAGAGGATGATGAAAACATAAGCTTGGAAGAGGAAGTATGTGAAGAGGAGATTGAAATGGATGTGCTCCAACCTAAGCTTGGGGAAGAGTTGGATCTCCAACTTCACCATCAACATTTGATAATTGCACTCAAACTCAAAAATCTTTTTATATTTATGAGATCCATGTTATGATGAGTGTCAAACTGAAAATTCTATGGTCCTATATGATAACCCATGCTATTATGATGAAAACTAATAATGCTCCTTTACTTTTCAATGCTACTAGTGAACTTATTGATGATAATGAGGAGTGTTTTTAAATATGCTATATGATAAGTTTTAGATGATGGTCTATGTTATTGATAATCCTCCATGTTTAGAAGTTGTTACTTATTTATGTCAGGATGAATGGATATACTTGCTGTTTGTGATGGTACTCTTACTCATGAGAGTCCTACTTTGTTCTTGAATCTCCTACTTACACCAAGAGGAGAAAATTTGCTTATGTTGAGAAATACTTATGTGATTTGCAACTATCTTTGTTCCAAATCTTTGTTGCAATCATGATAGTAAACTTGATATTGATCTTATTAACTATTTTAAAGAGGGAAGCATGCTAATGAATTCCATAATAAATTTAATAATCCTCTTTATGTGCCTAAATTATCTAAGTTGAATGATTCTTGTGGTTTATGGTTGAATTTATTTCTACTACTTGCAACTATTATGAAAGAGGAGGTGATAAGAACCCTCTTTATATTACTAATAATTATATGCTGCAAGTAAATATTGTTAATATGCATTGGGAAACTTCTATTTATGGTGATTCATTCATATACAAATGCCAATGCATAGAAAGAAAGTTAGACTTCGTTTTATTACTTTTGTGTTTTTTTTTCTCTCAACTAGGGTTCAACTTGACTATTATTTTGATTGGTTTGAGAACACCATGGGATCCTGGTATTATGCATGAACACTTTCCAAGGAAGAGGGACACACCAAGTATAAGTTCCCTCATGAGGTTCGTCCACAATAAATATCAAGTAAGAAGCCTAGCTACATGGCTATAAAGAAAGCGCTTTACGGGAGGAAACCCGGTTGTTTTTATTTTTGATTTCTTTGTGTCCTCTTGCTGTAACAAGAGACTTAGTTTTAGTTTTGTTTCTGGAATTTTAATAAAGTGCCAAGTTTAACCTATTTTGGTTTGAAAAGTTGCTATTTGCATCGGAGATTTTATTCCTGCACGAATCTGTGCACGGTATGATTTTTAATTCTTATTCTGTAACTCGAATGAGCTCATATTTGAACTGTAGTTGCAACTTTTCAGCCTCTGTGTGCATGAATGTTTTCGGAATTTTTAGACAAAGTTTAGTAGGGTAGAAAATACGTTTTTGCTACTGTTTTTCTGGACAGATTCTGTCCCATTTTGTTTGATGCATGCTTTGAACTTTTAACTTGAATCTTTTTTACCAATGAGTTTATGAGTAGGCATACAACATTATACACTTTCTGGACATTCATATTGAATTTTTTCTAAGGATTATATGCAGCAAGAAATCTATTTGTTTATCACTACTAATGACCCCACAGAAAAAGAAATGGAGAAACGGTGTTTTGAAGTTTTTTCACAGGGATTAGAGGAGATGCATCAAGAGCTATCCAAGGATGGTGAAGACCATAAACTTGGGAATGTGAAGACAACCCCACTGGTACCAACACACTCTCGGTTTGCACACGTATCTCTTCTGTTTTTCAATCGAAACACTTTATCGCATAAATTGGAGCGTCTTTTTGTTTGTTTTGGTTTGATTTTATTTTGTGAGACCACCACACA
>CAMZMU010000059.1:19766364-19867084 GCA_947311845.1 Poa pratensis | reverse complement strand
CTTGAGATTGCAATGGTTTTGTTTCAGTTATGAAAGTAGATGCATATGTACCCCGATCTTATTTACTTGTCATGATCAAGCATGTTTATGAGAGCGTGTGAGGGGGAACGTGTGCATTAGTTGGAGTAACGGGGGGTGGCTAGTGCAGTGATGTGAGAGAAAGTTATGCGATCCACTTGGGTATCTCTACCTTACTTTGTTTGCCTCACAGGGATAAAAAGAAATAGCATGCTACCGGAGATGTGGGTGTGACCATTGCCACTACAATGGACTAGATCTAGCATTTTTCTTATTTTAATTTCATGTCATGATACTTATTGCTATGCTCTGAGTTATCTTAATTACTGAGGCTTTATGATTTAGTTCGCATCTGGTGAGTATAAGAGAGACTAATAACCAAAAGGTCTCTATGTTAGGACATGATGCCCATATAATTATAACTTGTCATTAAACTGTTGTGTTGCAATTCTCATATGTCAACTCTAGTGTTCCATTATCTACCACTTTATTAAAGAGAGAGTGCATTTGTGAAACCATGAACCCCAGTCCATTTTTTATTCAAGAAAAACCTTTCCAACCACTTTTACCACTTTACCATTCTCTGCCATTTTAAAATCCGAAAATACAAAAACCACTTTTACATCTTGCATTCATCATATAAAACCCAAAAATTCATTTATCATTGCTACACCATCCTTGCTGAAATGGGAGAAAAAACACTTTCAGTTTTGCATAAAAAATTAAAAAACACATAAAAACTTGCTAAAATGGGAGAAAGAACTAAGTTGTGTGATTACACAAACACTCCAAATGATCAATTTATTGCTAGGCCCATTGCCACACCTAAGATAAATGCTGATAGTTATGAAGTAAGTCCTAGTTTGTTGAACTTGATAACTAGGGAACAATTTGGCGGTAGTGCTATGGAGGATGCCTCTATGCATCTTCATGATTTTGTTGAAATATGTGACATGCAGAAATTTAAAAATGTGGAAAGTGATATTCTAAAACTGAAGTTATTTCCTTTCTCACTTAGAGGAAAAGCTAAAGAGTGGCTGCATTCATTACCTATTGATAGCATTAAAACTTGGGATGATTTAAAAGAAGCTTTCATTAAGAAATACTATCCTCCTGTTAAAATTTTGCAAAATAGAAACAACATTCTTTCTTTTAGGCAAAATGAAAATGAACATGTTGCTATGGCTTGGGATAGGATTAAACTTATGCTTAGAACTTGTCCATCACATGGGGTCAACGAATGGACCATATTACACTCTTTTTACAATGGTCTAAATTACATGTCTAGAAATATTCTTGATTCTGCTGCTGGAGGTGCTTTATGGGAAAAACTATAGTAGAAGCTAAGAACATATTGGAAAGTATTTTGCAAAACTATAGTCAATGGCATACTGATAGAGCACCTAATCCTTCTAAGAAAGTGAACTCCATAGAAGAAACAAATGATTTGTCATCTAAAATGGATACTATTCTTGCTTTCATTAATAAACAAAATATTGAAAATGTGCCTTTGCAAGAATAGTTGGTAATAATCCTGAAAATATTGATGTCAACTTCATTAGGAACTATGGTAATAATGGGTATGGTAACAACAATTATAACTCTTATAATAAACCCCCATATGTGCCAAACAAATATGCACTAGTGGTAATGTTTCTAGTGATTTGGAAAACACCATTAGATCATTTATATCTACTCAAAAGGAGCTTAATAAGGAATTTATATCTAAGTTTGAAAAACAAGACTCTTTGTTTGAAAGGGTAGATCAGCTCACTAAGGAAGTTTCCTCATTAAAGAACACCATTATAGCTCAAAAACATGAGGAAACAATTAAATATTGTCAAGAGGTTATAAATAAATCTTGGGAACATATTCATGAGCAAGAGAGAATTGCTAAGGAAACTATTATGGTAATGAAAGAGAGAAAGTTGAGAAGTTAAAATGCTTAGTGAAGTCAAGGACCATTGCTTGACTTAGAGAATTGTAGCTTGCATGAATTAATATCTATCTTACAAAAATTTGCAAGTGATCCTTCCATCAATTAACCAAGCTGGTTTTGGTTCTTATATTGCTAATCATGTTTAAAAGAAAAGATTGCTAGGTACAACCAAGAGGCTATGATACCACCTAAGCTTGGGGATATATGGATTCCCAAAGTCCTAGTAACCATTGGAAAAGAGACACACCATGCTATACTTGATCTAGGATCTAGTGTCTCTGTTTTATCTAAAGAACTATATGAAGTACTTGAATTGAAAAATCTTGAAAAATGCTCTATTGAACTTGCACTTGCTGATGATTCCATTAAACATGCTTTAGGAAAAGTAAGTGATGTTATGGTAGAGTTACATATGACATTTGTGCCTGTTGATTTTCTAATCATGGATATGGGGAATAAAACCTCTAGTCCAATTATTCTTGGAAGACCTTTTCTTCGTACTACAGGTGCTATCATTGATTCAAAAGAAGGGAATGTGAAGTTTCAGTTTCCACACAAGAAGTGCATGGAACACTTCCCAAGGAAGAGGGACACACCAAAGTTCAAGCTCCCTCATGAGCTTCGTCCACAATAAACATCAAGTAAGAAGCCTAGCTATATGGCTATAAAGAAAGCGCTTTACGGGAGGCAACCCGGTTGTTTTTATTTGTGATTTTCTTTGTGTCCTCTTGCTGTAACAAGAGACTTGTGTTTAGTTTAGTTTAGTTCTGGAATTTTTAATAAAGTGCCAAGTTTTACTCATTTTGGTTGAAGAAGTTGCTTATAGCGTTCGGAGATTTTATTCCTGCACGAATCTGTGCACGGTATGATTTTTAATTCTTATTCTGTAACTCCGAATGAGCTCATATTTAACTGTAGTTGCAACTTTTCATCCTCTGTATGCATGAATTTTTCGGAATTTTTCGACAAAGTTAAGTAGGGTAGAAAAATACGTTTTGCTGCTGCTGTTTTCTGGACAGATTCTGTCCCATTTTGTTTGATGCATGCTTAGAACTTTTAACTTGAATCTTTTTGATCCAATTGAGTTTATGAGTAGGCATACAACATTATACACTTTCTGGACATTCATATGAATTTTTGTTCAAGGATTATATGCAGCAAGAAATCTATTTGTTTATCACTACTAATGCCCCCACAGAAAAGAAATGGGAGAAACGGTGTTTTGAAGTTTTTTCACAGGGATTAGAGGAGATGCACCAAGAGCTATCCAAGGATGGTGAAGACCATAAGCTTGGGGATGTGAAGACAACCCCACTGGACCTACACACTCTCGGTTTGCACACGTCTAACTTCTGTTTTTCGATCGAAACACTTTATCGCATAAACTTGGAGCGTCTTTTGTTTTTTGGTTTGATTTTTATTTTGTGAGACCACCACACTATCATTTATATATGAGAGAGCTACTGGAAATTTGGGTTGAATTATGTTGGATGCTATTATAAGATTGGGAAAAGGGATGTTGAGTTGATTTTAAAAGATACATATAGTTGCATGATTCATGAGCTTGTTAATGAGTAATAATTTGCAAGTATTTTATCAAGAGCTATCTTTTATTCATGTTTTGATGCTAATGTTATTTACTTGTTTAACATGGATTAGTTAGTTCTATGGACACTCATGCATGCATTTAGATGGTCAACTTTCTCCCTCTTGCTAGCCCAAAAATTCCAACAAGCAAAAACTTGTTTCCAACACCTTCAACCAAAGTTTTTCCAGTGAGTCCACCATATCTACCTATTAGCTTTATGCTATTCCGAGTATGTTTATCATGATATTTGTGTTATCTATACCTCTGAATGAAAATGCTTATGTTGTTGATTGTTATGGGAAAAGTTGGTTATAGAGCTCTCTCGAACTTGATGCACACTTTACTTTCATTGCATAAATAAAATATGACCCATTGTGATTAAAATTATGATGTTGTGGCTTGACAAATGTCTTTGGTTGAGAGTTAGCTCATATGTGCTGTCACATGGCAAGCTTTCAACATGCACTTCATTTCATTTAGTTGATATCATGTACTTTTGTTTATGGATGCTTACCATGGGTGAAATAAATGTGGAAATGAAGTGAGTTTAAATGAGTTTGTATAAATGGTTAGAGAGACGCCTGGGCCGCTAATCTAAGCCATGCATCATTCATGGTGGAAATTTACTTACATGCTATGGTGAACCTTCTGTGATACACCTTACAATAAAAAGCTATCTAATGGTAAATAAAAAGGGTGTTGAGATTGTTCATTGTGTTTGTTTGTCTTGTCATTTTGATATGGGCTTGTTCCATATCCTGGGACAAGAGGTACCCCAGTTGACGCTCTTAATGATACTATTATTACTTACAATGATATTTAACTTGAACTTGCTTTGTTTCCAAGTTGAGTAACACATGGAGTAGGTACTTGTATTCAAGGGGCATGAGACTTTCAACCTGTACTTTGTCAAGCACACTACTCGTATTTGCTTTCACTTTAAACTTAATCATTCAAGATGCTATGATAGGGGAATGAGAGCTTGACACCAAGGATTACCACATTACAATCATTAACTTAAGTAGAGAAGTTCAGAAGTTAGATGAAATTTATTCATGCTTTACCTCTACTCATATATATCTTTCCAAAGTGTCCACCTTTTATATTCAGATTTTCATCAATACTCTATGACCATTGTAGGATGTTCTTACTTATCATTATGCATACATGTGGTCCATAGTACTTCTCTTATGTTACACTTTGTGAATTATCATTGAACATCCTTGCATTGAATACTTGATATCACTTCATAAACTATCTTGCATATTGCTACTCCTTTTAAGAATGAATCATTTGACTCTATGTAGCAATAGTAATCATCTTTGATATCCATTGATAGTATTAAATTGCAAAGTCCATGTTAGTTTTATCACCTTCATACTCGAGGACGAGTATAGGTTAAGCTTGGGGATGTTGATGCATGTAAAATGCATACATGAACTTTGCATTATTTTACTTATATTCCAGTCATATTTGCATCATATAAGGGTTATATCACTGTTTTATAATGATTTTGGGAATATTTGATATGTTTCCTATTTTTATGGAATTAACCCTGCGCAGGCAGAAAACCCTATTTCTATATTTTAATGTTTCAGGGACCCAAACGACGTCCAAATGACCTGGAAATTTACGAGCATCAGTTTTTGGAAGGAACAAAGCGTGGGAGCGAAGGAAGCAAACAAGCGGAGGCCCGAGGGCCAAGTGAGTGGGCCCACGCGGCCAGGTACCTGGCCGCGTGGGACCCCCCTTTTGGCCTCGGAGCTCCGTTGCCGTCGATCTTTCCTCCACCGACTCCGTTTTGACCTAAAACCTATAAAAATAGTCCCCCGACGTTCTCTGGAAGGAGCGCCGCAGAAACACAGAAACACCGAAACAGAGACCTGGAGCTGCAGATTGGAGGGGGAAAACTCCGGCGGGGCGCTGCCGGCGTGGTCTCCATCTTCTCCAACGACTTCTCCACCGTCTCCATGATGAAGAGGGAGTAGTCCACCTCTGGACTATGGGTTTGTGGAAGTAACTTATGTATCTCTCTCTCTCGAGCTTCACTAATTAGTACCGTATGAGCTGCTGAACATGATTACGGTCATCTATGTAATACCTTTGTGGTGGATCTTTTTATGAGTTAATATATGTTTGAGATTGCAATGGTTTTGTTTCAGTTATGAAAGTAGATGCATATTATGTACCCCGTTCTTATTTACTTGTCATGATCAAGCATGTTTATGAGAGCGTGTGAGGGGGAACGTGTGCATTAGTTGGAGTAACGGGGGGTGGCTAGTGCAGTGAACGTGAGAGAAAGTTCTGCGATCCACTTGGGTATCTTACCTTACTTTGTTGCCTCACTAGGGATAAAAAGAAATACCATGCTACCGGAGATGTGGGTGTGACCATTGCCACTTCTCCATGACTAGATCTAGCATGTTCTTATTTTAACTTCATGTCATGATACTTATTGCTATACTCTGAGTTATCTTAATTACTGAGGTGTTATGATTTAGTTCGCATCTTGGTGGAGTATAAGAGAGACTAATAACCAAAAGGTCTCTATGTTAGGACGTGATGCCCATATAATTATAACTTGTCATTAAACTGTTGTGTTGCAATCTCATATGTCAACTCTAGTGTTCCATTGTCTACCACTTTATTAAAGAGAGAGTGCATTTGTGAAACCATGAACCCCGGTCCATTTTTAATCATAAGAAACACCTTTCCAACCACTTTTCCATTTTCTGCCATTTAAAAATCCGAAAATACAAAAACACTTTTACATCTTGCATTCATCATAAAAACCCAAAAATATCATTTATCATTGCTACCACCATCCTTGCATATTTATTTACCACCATTGCATATTTATTTCTTGTTTGCATTGCATATTATCTTGATATCATTCTCACACCTTGTGCTTGACAACCACTAGGTGAGGTTGAGGACCAAAACATTTACTTTGTTTTGTAGGTAACCAAAAGAAGGATAGGAAAGATAAATCTTCACTACTGATTCCCCGAGAGTTCGATATTAAACCCTCGAGTCACCCCTCGTGGGGAAAACACGTCTTCCACTTACTACACACTCTGCACTTGGAGTCTCAACCTAACCCATATTTTTTTGACGCAGGTAACTACGTCATCGGGTATCACTTGCACGTAGCTCCGCCAGTGATCTAGAATAATCACAACATGTTTTGCATCTTGTTCCGGGAGGCGGACATGCTCTCCAAGATTATCAATATCATGTGTGTGGGCTTCCCATCGCCCTCGTCTTTTATAACCATGTTGTGTAAAATTACACGACAACCTCACAAATTATTTTTCGATTCCACATCATTGCGGCTCCACGAACAACCCATGGAGTTTGGACCAATGCAAAAATGACCTCTCCATATCCTTCTTAGCAGATCTTAAAAGAAATATCGTTTGTGACCTTAGGGATCGGATATGGTCGTCGCAAATGTCGCCATAGGTAAGATAGTACCCCATGTTATATTCATGCGCGTTAATGGTGTAGTTGCACTCAGACGCATCATCACAAAGTCTCTTATAACGTAGATCAATGAAGCACATTGATATATACCTAAAGAAAGCATGTAAAATTCACAAGTCTTTTGATACCACTGCTTCAAATATGACTGTGGCCTCTTGGTTTGACATTGGTATTGCCCACGCTAACTTGTTTCTTTAATCGCCAATGCATGCAATCGACTGAACCGAGCATGCATGAAAAGCCTCTTTCTGCTCGGATTGCCAGTAAATTTTCGGTGTCCTCCTATTTGGTTCTCTTAGATATTTCGGTTCAAACACCTTCACCACGATGTATGTAAATTTCTCCATAACCTCAGGGCTCCTTTGATTCATAGGATTGGGGTAGGATTCTATAGGAATTTTCCTTCAAAGCCGTTTGATTCATAGTATCATATCACATAGGAAAAATTCATATAGGAATCTTGTAGTACAAAATCCATAGGAAAATAACATGAGCTCCAACCTCATGGAAAAATTTCTTTACCAATCAAACAAACTTTCTCTTCCCATAGGATTCAACTAGACATGCCATACCAATCCTATTCCTACACTTTCCCTATCCTATAATCAAAGAATCCCTCAATGTATGTGCTCGCCCCCATCTGGACGTGCTCATCAAGACATTTGCGGCTTTACCATAAGAAAACCATCCTAAGAGCAGTCGTGCATTTTTACATAGGATAGAATGACATTTGTCCTCGACAATATCTTTTCAATGTGAAGTAGGGATCATACTCTATCACACCATGCATCCACTAGTGTCGGAACAAACTAGAGCTCATTTGGAAGGGACGCTGGAAACATCATGGAATACCAGATCGGGTTTGAAGTAGTCACGGTAGATCCCTTGCGCCATTGATCATTCGGATGATGCGAGCTCATCGGTGTCGATGAAGATCTTGCTTGTCGAGAGAGGGAGAGGATATGGCAGGCTTCTTCTTCCACCACAGATCGTCGCCGTGGTGCTCTCAATGTGCTGGCGTAAGAGGAACCGCCAACGAGGAGAGGAGAGGACACGAGCGAGTGGAATGAGAAGAGTGGATGGGGAGAGTAACCAATACGGTGATTTACGGCGCGTGTTTCCACGGGGACGTGGCGTCTCCCGCCCTTCCCCACATTCCCACTTTTCACTCATACGAACTTGGCTCCACGGAAAAGTTGATTCATCCGTCATTCAGGGCTAAATTTTGGGCCGCTTTAAGGTTCATACCATGCACGCACGTGATTCGGCCAAGACAAGCAAACAACTTGAAATTGTATCCACCAGGTGTTGAAGAAGGACATGCGACTAACCAAATACGCCCCTACACGGCAAAGACAAGCCGACGACAACAGGGAAACGCTGGTGGTGTCAGTAGTCGCAACGCTTGTATTTTCCTAAAAGCTAACACTTGTGAGTGTGCTATATAACTCTGGGCCATTGCATACGGTTTGCCCTATGCATCTCTTCAAGCGAGCGGAAGACTGCACTACCTCACTGTCGTTCGCGCTACATGGGATTGGGCTGGCGTGCATGAGCTAACAACACCCAGCCCAGCAGGCGTCGTAATGAACAATTTTGTTTAGTTGTTTTCTTCTCTTTTTATGAATTCTGAAAGTTTCAAAATATGTTTGAAATTTGTTTAGATTTTGAAATTTGTTCAAATTTTTAAATGTTCAGATTTGAAAAAATGTTCAGATTTATGAAAAAGGTTCAGATTTCAAAAACTTTCAGACTTGTAAAATGTGCATATTTTCTTAATACGATCAGATTTTTTGAAAACTTTCATACTTCAAAATGTTCATATTTGAAAAATGTTCTGTTTTTGAAAATATTCACTGAATAAAATCAGATTTTGAATAAATGTTCAGATTGATTAAATATTCAGGATTGAAAGGTGTTCATATTTTTTTCCTGATGTTTTTACAAATTAACATGTTACCGGAGTAAAAAGAAACAGCAAAAAAAAAGGAAAAGGAAAACGATGATTGAACAGGCCTAATGGGTGGGCCATGCCGAAGGTTGGTCCGGGCGAGACGGTGCACCGGCTCGCTATAGGTGAGATATAGTGCATGCGATTGCGGATGCCCATATGGCTGAGAGATTGACAGACCACGAAGGCCATCGCAAGACGGGCTGTGGGCCGGTACCGATGCTTCAACCAGTCCCGTCCAGCTTGTCTAAAAAAAAAAGTCCCGTCCAGCAGTGCTAGTGGGAGCCACTTGCTTGTGTCGATCATGCTGCAACGATATGAAATTCTTTCCGTCCTTTATGCCCCGGTGCAAGTGTACACGCTCGTTTTGTGTTGCAGAGCAGTGAAATGGCCTTTTGGTAGCACTTGCTCTCCACACGAACAGTAAAAACAGTTAAGATCCTTGTTGTAGTACCATGGTAGTACTGTTCTCAAATTTCATCATCTCTACCAGTTTCACCATTGCTAGCTGCAGTGCCGCAAAAGGCAATCATGCAATCGCAAGATGCAACCGATTGATCGATGCCAGTGCCGAAGTACAGTTGCTGCCTAGCTAGCTTAGACAACAGCCGCAGGCACGTTTATTCAGTTACATATATATGCCCCTCCTATAATTGATGATGAAGAGACGGGTGTAGGGACGAGCGCTCGCCATGGAAAATGGAAGAGATTCCCATTCCCCTTGTGTTCCTACCATAGCCATCGATCGATCTCTTTGAGCCAGGCATTGTCCGAATTCCGATTCCCCGAACAGCACCCAGTCCCATTGCAGTCCAGCATGCAAGCTCGGCCGGTTTGGTGTATCATCCACAAAAGCAGCCGCCCATTCGCCAGGCCCAGCTGCTACACCTTGATTAATCATCATTATCTATCCAGAGGAAGCTAAGCTACTACGTCAACTAGTTTATTCTATTGATTAAGCTACTCCTATTAATTAATTACCCATGGAAGAATTAGTAGAACAGCATATGTGTATAGCATCGACAGGCCACCAACGGCTAGGGGAGATTCCTGCGTTTCCTTCCATCTTCATCCATCGTCGACTCCTGACAGGAATGTGCTCTTTCAATCGATCTAGTCCCAATCTCCCATCGATCACATTGCTGCTAACTCATGATCATCAGTCTGCTACCTGAAATTGTAAAAGATGAAGGAGCTCAGAAACGAGAAGCAATGTCGATGCCGTCGTCGCAAAAGTCCGAAGACAGAGACTCCAAGTAAACCATGCGCGCGTGTCATATACCACAGCTAGCCCCTGACCTCACGGCAAAGTTTAGTATGATAATACTCGTACTGATGGCATGATGTGTATAGATCACCAACAGTATATGCTACTAGGGTACATCCGTACATGTAATTAGCGCTAGAGTACTACTTTAACCATTAGTTAGTGTAAGTAGCTAGCTTGTTCCAAACTACCACTCCAAAATTCCAAACCCTCCCTTCAAGTTCTTGAATAAGTAAACCACGTTTTCCTATTTGTAATCAAGTCTTTGGCAATGCATAGGTACAGCTACTGCGGCTGTTTCGTCGAAAAAGAATAAGAATACATACTCCTCGAGGACCAATTATTGGCGGTTGCAGGTTGCGCTCATCGATAAACAAGAAGGATGCTATCTACTCCAAAGAAAAGGAGCCGAATACTACAAGTATACTTAATCAACTTACTCAATTTCGCAATTGAATAAGAGATCGCCCAGAAACACACGGCAGCGGGCAGGCAGCCAGCGCCATGGCCATGGCCATGGGTGAGCTAGCTGAGGCTGTCGCCTTCAGCTTTCGCGCCGATATTTCTTCTCGCAGAATTGTTTCCCGTTGCTTTCACAGATTCCCATTGCTACCACATCATTCTCGATTTTTATTTTCTTGCTACCACACCGTACCCAACCACAAAGTTGGATAAAAATTGGGTAATCTTTTTCTTCCAGAGTGCTCCTCCTACTCGTGATCACACTACGGCTGCCTGCTTCTGGTTACCTCTGTGGGGATACGAACCAGAGGAGACCCAGAATGCAGAAGCCTACACGCACGTACGGGCGTCGATGGGTCATTCATCTCCACGGTCGGCAACGGCGACGGCAATGTCGTTAACTGCATTTCGACGGGCAGCGACTTGTCAAGCGCGTGCCCGCCGCCCATTCATCTCCTCTCCTCTCCTTTTCTTTCCTTTCCCTCGGAGAAAGGTCTCGCGCATTTCTCCAAAGATTTTCTTCAGGTCATTTTCAGATAGTGTTCTCTGAATCCATCCACCGAGAAACTTTTTTTTGCTGCACAACGAAATCAAAACGTAGGTAAGCATTGTAACATGTCATTATCTTTGAGCAGTATTTCACAGTGCAGATAACAGGATTACTAATAACACAATGGTAAGAAGAAGCACGCTTGATTTGGCCGCGCATAGGTTTTCTTCGGAGCCAAACACAACATGTGCCCAGGCCCTGCATTCCCGGGGATCCCTACAAATATAATACGGACATCTGATGAGGAGTGTCATTAAGGTTAACTAACGGCTCCACTGCCTCCCCTGCTCCCTGCCTGCTTTAACAAAACACAAGCGGCAGGAGAAAGAATCAAATGCAGCGCCATGTGAATAAAGAAAGAGCAAAGCGCCTTTGATGATGATGATGATACTACCATGATTGAGTGGCGGCAGAATCTTTTCAAAAACCCAAACTTTCTGCTCATCACTGGCCTCTTTCCATTTTTAGTTCCTGCTACTCCGTTCGAGCTGGGAACAGAGAGAGTCTCACACGAATTCAGCACATTCAAATACTTAACAGAGACGGAGAGAGGGGTTTGTAAAGCTGTCGTTTTCTTTCCATTTTTTTAGGTAAAGCTATGTGTATGTGTTGTTTAGAAGTTGCATTTATAGAGTAGCATTATTGGTGGTGGTAGGAACTAAAGGTTGGAGATGAGCAATAAGGGGCTGTTTGGTAGGCTGCAGCCATTTCGTGGCTCACCTTTGGCAGGCTCTAGAGGGCACTGCTAAGCACATACGAGGCTTGAGCTGAAAACAGTGGTTAGTTTGGTAGGCTGCAGCAAAAAACGTGGCATCAGTTCATGCAGGACAACCAAACAAGATGCTTGTGTTTACGGCTATGTTAAGCCTCACCTCTTCTTACTTAGGTGTACTTACCTCTCACCATGTAGTAGCAGCAGAACAACGAGTATGACGACCACGAGAGCGGCGGCGACGGAGGTAGCCTATCCGCGAGCGGCGACCATGACGACAGCTCGAGCGGCGGCGGCGGAGCTGGACGCATGGCGGCAGCGAGGAGACGGCATGGCGGCGGAGCTGAACAGTGAGGAGACGGTATGGTGGTTGCAGAGCTCGACGGCAAAGGCACGGCATGGCAGCATCATACCTCGACGACGAAGAGGAAGAGCGGAGGTTGAAAAAGACGTAAACATCAAGAACAGTTTATATACGCATTCTACAGTATCCGATCTGTCCATCTACAAGCATCAAAACGCAAAACTTACAACACGATAGTTGTGCGGCATGACGAGGTGAAGCTGCTCCTCAAAGGAAATCGAAAACGATCAACTGTGTGCAACAAGATCTTCAAAATTCGGCCGAAAAAGGTTCGAACAAGAACACGAAATTAGGATAGCACGGTTAACGAAAGTTCGAACTGATCGTCGGAATGGAACCGCAACATCAAAGCGCATCATTTTGGTGTAGAGCTTTTTTTGAACCGAGCAATCTATAAAGGATTGGAAGGAAGAAGATGAAATGAGATTAAAGAGAGTGAGAGGAACCAGAGTCAACATAAGTGTTGGAGCGAGGGAGGAAAACAACGGGCCAGGCTCCATGGAAACGGCCGATTCGGCAGTTCTATGGAGCCTGACCCAAGGGTGCTTTAATCAGCGCGTTGGCCAACCTCCAGGGAAACGGCAATCAAACGCGCAGCCCGTTTCTGCAGCCAGCGGGCCTGGCCCGGCTGACTGCAGGCTACCAAACGCGCCCTAAGAGACGGAAGGTGGCAAAACCGATGATGCAACCGATCCAACCTAAACATCAGCACCAGCAAACAGAGGGAGGAACACAACAAAAATTAACATAGAGAACAGTTGGCGGCTAGCAAAAGTTTAATCAGATAGTCTACACGAACACAGAGGAAATAACACAGTTAGAGAAAGAGAAGGTGAGTGAAAGAACCTGAACTTGTAAATGCTGCACTAGTGTATGTAGCACAATATACAGCTACTAGGCAGAATCAATTTTTCCAGCGGCGGCGCCGTACATTTGTAAAGTTCTTGCTTGGGCTTTTCCTTCTACAAACACTCACTCTTTGCATTGGGGCTTTCATCAACGCGTATTTTTAGAACCTAGTCATATTTGTTTTTAAGATCTTGGCCGCGGACCATCCGGGGAGGATAGAGTTTTAACGTACGTCAAACTTGCGTCACACCGGGAACCCTTTCTAAAGCTTACCTAAAAACTCAGAAAACCAGCATAAGGTTTGGAATTGAAACTGTAGGTGCCAGGGAGCCCGACCGCTTCCGCTCTCGCGACCTGGTCGCCCCCGCGTGGGTGACTGGGCCGCACCGCCGGCCCCCGTCCCCAGCCCCTCTCCCTCTTCCCTCCCTCCGCCGTCGCCGGCGTTCGTCGCCGGGCTAGGCCCGGACGGCGCCGGCGGCGGTGGCCCTCGGCTTCTCCCCTCACGGTGGCGGCCTCGCGCGGGCGGCGCGGCACCGGGTGGTGTTCTCAGGCGGCAGAGGTCCGGCTCCACGGCGGCGGGTGACTGGCTGCCGCGGGCGGGTGGTGATGGCAGCGGTGGCGCCACGTTGGTGGCGGTGGTGGAGAAGCTCGAGCTTGGCCAGAGCCTTGCAGGCCCAGATCTGGGCCCTTCGGGCCCGATCTGGGTCAGGGCGGGTTGGGCTGGGCCTCTCTGCCTCCGATTTGTCTATGAGCAGTTCGGGACTTGGGTAGCGGCGACGACACCACCCCTGCTGCAGCACGGCGACGAGCTTCACGGGCCCGTTTGGGTCCGGCCGGATCTATGGTGTTGAACAAGAGGGTAGCGGCGGCGTGGCCTACGTGCAGCAGCGTGACGACGAGGACTTTACGACCCTTCTGGGGCTCGGCCGGGCCTCCCGGCCTGGTGTGTCCTTACTATCGCGTCCGGTCGGCACCCGCAGATTGGTGGTGGAGGAAGTCCTCCAGGGGGCCGTGCTGCTGCCGCCTTTCGGCTCCAATGATCTGGTGTGCTTTTGTCGCTATGTCCGGTCGGCTACCGTCTTTGGCGGTGTAGGTTGTTCCCTCCCGCGTGGTTGTGGTACTGCAACCCCGTGACTATAACTGTCTCTTTGCAGTCCGGCCTCGCAGCGGTTGCCATGGTGAGACGGCGATGGTGACTTCAAGACCGAGGTGGCGTCTGTTGGTGGGTGGCAAGTTTGGTGGAGCGTTGTGGATTGTCCGAAAATGTGGTTTGTTGGGGGTCGGGAGAAATCCCTGTCATTTTGACACTGACGCGGTGACGCTTGAGAGTGTCGCCCTTCCTTCTTGAAGGGCGTCAGGTGTGCCTCTTCCCCACTTCTTGGAGCGTACCGGGGAAACCTAGGACCAGTCCGGACAGCAGCGTCATAGTCGTCGCTTTCCTTCTTGGAGGTGTTATTTGGTACGCGGCGATTCAGAGCGCTAGGATCGTGGTGGGAATACGATGGAGAGGACGCAGCGGGTGCGAGTCACTTTCATTTTCGTTGATCCGTCAATGTCAGCGTTGTTTTCTCTTCTTTTTTCTTTTTCTTTCCTTTTGGGCTGAAGTGTGTTGTTTGCCCTAGCAGTGGCCTCATGGTTGTATTGGGTGGTTGCTATATTAATATAGCGGGACGCAAGCCTATTTCTTCAATTGAAACTGTAGCATCCATATTTTCTCATTTTGTGAGAAATTGGTCATATAGTTTTACTAAATCGTACATGAGTCAATATCAACTCAATATCCACATGCGTGATTTTTTTCAAGATTTTACAAAACTTATGTATGATTTTTGTTGCTAAGATCTAGAAAGTATGTTCACTAAAAGCTATTTTTATTTTTATTGTTCATTTCTTTTGTCGAATCCGCCGATTGGGCCGGTGATCCAACTTGATTCAAAATGTCCATATGATCAGATTCACATTTCTCTTCGTTCTAAATAATGAAAATGTGGAATGCCTACCCTTTTCCGTTAAAGAGATCAAGGAAATGCATGAGGTCTAATGGCACATTTTTTTTCTCAAAAAAGGAGCCACACGGCCTCCAATTTCATATAAAGATTTTTTCGGTTCGCATGTTTCTTAATGGAGTGGTATTCCCTCTTGAATCCTATAGGACTAGAAAACTACATGAGCTTGGGTTGGAAAATAATATTTGATACCACACGAAAAACAAAGAAATTCTAATATGAGCTTGGAGTAGATGGAATGTTTCCTCCAAAATAGAGTGTAAAGAAACCATCCTTAGGGGAAAAAACTTGTGGGAAAAAAGAACTATGAATCAAATGACTAAGGCATAACAATGTTTGTGCAATCTTCGACGAGCAGGTCTGCCACGCGGGGTGGTCCAGCACCGTCTAACACACCACACTCACTCTTGCCTAAATGCGCTAAGCTATGTGCAACTTTATTGCTCAACCGGCTAATCTTGCTAAGCTCAATATCAGGCCTACCTCGAAGTAGGGATTGTGTATCCGCAACAACACTCCAGAGGGCTGAACGATTCACATCTAGCGCCTTTAGCGCTGCAATAATATTTGCACAATCCTACTCCAAAATTCCTGGTCCTCGGCACCTTGTCTCCATTTGGCGAATCCCTTCAAAGCAGGCTATACACGGAGTACATTTGAAATTACCACATCCGTAAAAAGGTAAACTAACTTTGGATAACATTAATTAACAAGTGAATGCTTGATCAGCAAGCATTTACTTTCTTTGGAAATTAATTCCTCTCTCTCTGTGTCTCCTTAAGCAATGCTGAGTACTCTTCAGGTTTGAACTTTGAACTAATGTGTGACAGTGGGACAGCATGTCGAAGAAGAGAAATGCACCATGGACCTACCGCATAGATGCGTAGGACCACAGCACACACACAGGGCAAGTGTGCAGCTGAATCAGACCGAGTGGGGTGAGATGTCCAAGGCACTCGTAATTAAGGACGAACACGTGCCCAATTCGAAACCAAGGAAGCGGGGGTGCACTGCGCCGGGTACCCCATGCATTTCGGCCATTTTAATAACTAATCACACCTGAGGTCACAGGAGAGGAAGATTAATCAAATCGAGAGGCAGGCAGGGAAAGCGAGGGACAGTGTCTCAAACTGAAGGCCACTTTGCAAATAACGCATCCGCTAAGCTGCTTCTCATTAAGGGATGAAATTAACCAATACTGGGTACTACTACTAGAACAATCCGATTAAGTTAATTTATCTGTAATTAGGAGGAGGGGAGAAGAAGTAGATGACTTGGTTTGTTTGGTTTGGTCTGGGTGGACGACTGACTTGGGACGATAAGAACGAGACACGAGAGAGACCCCTCCCATTCCAAGTCCATTCGTGCTAAACCCCTCCCTTCTTCTAGTACCTGCCCGCCGCTCCGTCCATCCATCCATATATCGCTTCTTCCGCCGCTCCACTTCCGCGCACACCAACCGCCTGCTCTGCTCTTCGATTCCCCCGAGGCCCCAGCAGGAAAGAGCAAACCCCTTCTTCTTCTTGGTGCTGCGCGGAGCCGCGGACGACATGGCGATCGACCACGAGTCCCCGTTCAAGGAGCTCCGCCTCAAGAACAGAAGGATCATGGTAATTACTCACCAACCCTCTTTTTCCTGCTAGCTGCGACGATGCCATGCCATTCCTCCCCTGATTGCTTCGACTAGTTCCTTTTTCGTTTCTTGGCTGGTCTGCTCGTTTTTTTTCATCTGCTCGGCGCTCCTCCTGTCCCGTCGGTCTATCTCCGGGGAGAGGGAATCAAAGGAGCCGGTTCCGTTACTGTTGTGGTGGGCGCGCGGATTGCTGTTTCTGAGGGGTCGGTTCATGGCAATCCCGTGAGCAATGGCGGTCAAAGCGTTGATTTTGTTGCCCTGCCCCTCTTTACTGGCCCTTCTTCTGCACCGTAATAAATGGCGTTTCAGTTTTGTTTCCCTGGTCCATCCAGCATTTGGCCGGCCGCCTTCGAATTTGGACCAATCCTAGTCTTCTTCCCCACCAAGAAATCTGTGCGAGCTTGTTCTTGGTTTTCTTTCCCTGTATCGATTGATTCCTTGCTGTTGATTTTTCCGTAGTAGAGCGATTTCTTGAGGCCAATCCATCCATGCTTGAATGTTGTTACAAGGAGTAATTGTCTTCTTGACCTGAATCAATCTGTATCTGTTCGTTACTTAAGGTTTCTTGAGCTGACCAATCTGTATCTGTTCGTTATTGTGGTGTGCAGGGAGGCGGCGCCCCTGAGCCGGACGAAGAGGAGGCGGAGGCGCAGGTGGCGGCGGCGCACGGGGAGGAGCAGCACTGGCCGCGGTGGCTGCGCCCGCTGCTGTCCGCGCGCTTCTTCGCGCAATGCAAGACGCACGTGGACTCGCACCGCAGCGGCGAGTGCAACATGTTCTGCCTCGACTGCGCCGCCGGGGCCGCCGCCGGAGCCGCGGCGCTCTGCTCGCTCTGCCTCGCCCACGCGCACCGCGGCCACCACACCATCCAGATCCGCCGCTCCTCCTACCACGACGTCATCCGGGTCTCGGACATCCAGCGGTTCATGGACATCGCCGGCGTGCAGACCTACGTCATCAACAGCGCGCGCGTCGTCTTCCTCAACGAGCGCCCCCAGCAGAAGCAGACTGGCAAGGGCAGCGGCGGCGGCGGGACCGCTAACCTCTGCGAGGTCTGCAGCCGCAGCCTCCTCGACAACTTCCGCTTCTGCTCCCTAGGGTGCAAGGTCGCCGGCTGCTCTTCAGACGGCGGCAAGGCAAGGACGAACAGGCTCGGCCGCGTCAAGGGCTCGTCGGAATCAGAGGCAGCCTCCTCCTCCTCTTCCCTGCGCAATGCTGCCAACCAGAGCTTCACGCCGTCCACACCGCCGCCTCCTCCTCCGGCGGCCAAGCGGCGCAAGGGCATCCACACCGGGCACCGTTCGGCAACCTCATTGTCGACTACTAAAGCACCAGCCATTGTCAAGGTGCAATCCACATGCCCAGTTGCATAGTGAATGGAATGACAAAGCGGCCACCATTTCGGTGGCCGCCATTGCCTTTGGGGTGCTTCTCGATGTGGATTCCACCATTAGCCTTTCAGGAAGAAAGCTAGTACTAGCAGGCAAGAAAGGATGGATGGGCACACAACTGAAAAAGTACCAGCCTTTTCTTACTGCTTAATCATCATCATCACTAGGACAGAAAGAAGAATTACTACAATACAGAGAGATTACTGTATATGATTATGGTCCTGCTCTACTACTATAGTACTAGACTTCAGTTTTGTGATGTTTTTAGGTAACAGTGGTGCAGTAGTAATAAGCAATGCAGTGGTAAGCTAGCTAGAGTACAAGCAATTGCAACTTGTTAATCAGGTTTTGTGATGAATGGCTGTTGTTAATTACTAGTGCTTTCTTCATCTGTAAATATGGATTGCTAGAACAGGATGACTGCTTGTTAAGCAAGTCTGTTGCTCAAATATCAATCTTCTTTCTATATGGGTCAATGGATGGTTTCTTGGATTTTTATCTTATTTCTTTCTCTCTCTTGTTCTTCAGTTTGTTGATCCTTAACTGCGAGGCATCTGCAAACTTGCTTGACACTGATGTTGCCAATTAGCAGGCGCTGTCACGTTAATGCCGCTCAACAAGCAAGCTAGACAGCTTGCGTTGATACAGGGGCAGCATGAATGCGATGGCCTGATTAATTATAATCCATCATCTTCTTGTTCTTTGCTCCTCTGTTTGAATTAAACTAGACCAAATCTAAACACTTGTGATATGATAGTGATTTGCTGGTCGAGTGGCCAGGTGGTGGCAGCATAATTGCTGAAGCCGACGTGGAACGAGAATTGTTTGCACTGAAGAGGAGATGCCCATTTTTTTTTGCCTTGTGGAACCAAGTAATCACAGAAGCATCTTTCTATCTATCTGTACTCTGTAGTGCTACAACTTTGCATCAGCTGCTGAATTTTTTCGCCGCTGTCCTCTGCATCGATCTTTTCTAGAAGAATCATCTTTGGTTCCCCTATCTTCAAAGAATACGGAAAATTATATATGCAAAAGAACTATGTTCGTGTGAATTTTCCCCAGGGAAACAACAAAGAAAAGGCAGCAAAGACTTTTCGCTTTAGTTTTAAAACAGCAAAGCCTTCTTTCAAAGTGTGGATGATGTCGACATAGATAGAGAAAGACGTGGATTGGGCAGAATGATGTACTGCATTTTAGGATTCGGTTGGTTCGTGCCAATCTTTGCCAAGTCAAACTCAGAGACGACGGTATAATATCGAGGGAAAATAATGACGCATCAGACATAGGCATTGTCAAAAATTACATGATTACATCTGAATTTTCTTGGCCTCCCACGAATAGCAACCAGACCACATGGTCCACAGATGACCATGATGCATCGATGCTTCTCCTGGTATGTCTTAGTGAACCATGCATACCATCAATTCTTTGGAAATAAAAAGATAAAGTTAGGAAAAAACGTTTGATTTGTGTCACATTGTATAATTAAGGAGTTCATCGCTCCAAATTTCATTGTAAAACAAAAGACACATTTTTTTTCATATAAAGCGGACACAACACAAGACTCAACAAAGTCAACCTAACTCCCAATGGCCACACGAAGACAAAAAAAATCCCCGGACATAAGAGTATCTCCAAGCGCATACCTATAATTTGGTTATCCAAAATGGTTTTGGATAGAGGAGAGAGAAGATGAAATTGGACTGTCTTTGGGACCCACTTGTCAATGGGTCTTATTTTTCTCTCCTTTCCCCCCATCTCTTCTTCTTCCCCGCGTTGGCGACAGGAGGAGCGTGGCGACGAGAGCTCGAGGCACCCTAATGTGAGCGGCCACTCGGCCTCGATTTCGACTGTGGGAGGCGGTGCGCTGCCCGGAAGAGGTATTGGGGGGGGGGGGGGGGGGGGGGAGGGTGGCGAAGGGGCGGTGGGTGGGAGCTCGCCGAAAAAGAGAGGCGCCAGAGATGGTGACGGAGTGGTCGGCCGTGCGCGTGAAGTTTCCGTGTGTGCGGGTGGCACTTCCAGTGTCATTTTTGCTCACATGGTAGTAACCCAAAAAAATATTGGTACTGGAGGTGTTCTTACAGGGTATTTGGTAGCAAAATATGGGTCATGACCCAAAAGTTGGGGTCCAGGACCACTTATGGGTAAGCACTTGGAGCTGTTTTTTGCCCCCAATACCCAAATATATAGGTAAGCTATTGGAGTTGCACTTAGTCAATTTTCACATGACTAGTCTAAAAAAGGCACATTGTTCACAAAAATGTTTGACACTAAGTTACCCGCTAATTAACAAGAGACCTTTTCTTTTTCTTAATTAAAAATGGTAAGTCTTTTGCCTCGCTTTAAAATAGTGTTTGACGCTCATTGTGAACTCAGGGAATTTCGAACATGGTATCTTTGTCGGAAAGAAGGACAACCCGGTTGCCTATACATTTGTTGATGCATGTAACCATTTCAACAGATGAGTCACCACACCACAGGTCGTTATGCTGCTCCTAAATTTCTGATCATGACAATTCTATGGATGTGATGCTACTCAGATGGGCCCCACATACGACACATGTACATGAATACTACGTTCTGTCTCTCATTTCTAAATACTGAAAAGCTGAGGAGGCTTTGGCCCTTGCTCTCGCATTCGCCAATTCAGTAGCCCAGGATCAAGCTTTCTGATCTGCACTTCAAAACAACACGAGCCTCTCTTTTCGCCTCAAATTTTGACCAAAATTTCCAAAGGTTTGACATAGAGTAAGGCTAAGAGTAATGATTCTCTGGAGCAAACAAAAACTGCACGCTGGAATCAATACGCACTTCACTAGATTTGACCATCCAAATTTGATTACACAATCCAGAAAAGATGAATTAGGGTGCCACAGACAATGGAGGTAACACAGCAGACAAGGCATGCATATGTATGAGTTAAAGTGTCACGATGTACTAATAGCGAGTTCATTCTCACCGTGGGGGAATCGTCGTGGGCGGTGTGTACTGGCCGGTGGTGCTCGTCTACTGCCGGGGTGAATTCAGCCTTGGCGGGCTGGGGCTGCGCCGCCTTGTGCTGCTGGGCGAGGAGGTCGTCGTCGCCGCCGAGGCTGGCCCGGGAGAGCTCGCGCTTGTTCTGCTTGCGCATCTCGCGAATCTTGGAGAAGTCCATGGAGTAGTCCGGCACGGGGCCGTTCTTCATGTCCCAGTCCCCGAAGGTCCGTCATCCACCCCACCGCTCCCCCCTGCTGCTCCTGCAAGGAATCAGCCATGGACAGCTTTCTTAGAACGATCGATCTAGCCATGTACCGTAATCTTCTCCGCAATCCTCCTAGTAAGCTACTGTGCCAAGAAATGCTCTGTTTCTTGGGGGGATTTAGCTAAGCAAAATATGAGCGCTCCGAGTGTAATTTTTGTTGCACTCTCTTGGTGAACTTAATTGGCGGCCGAACAAAACGAGCAACCACGTTTGCTCTCGGTTAATCCAGGCAAAGATAGCTCCGAGAAACATAAGAAAGAAGCATAGACGAGCACGGCTAGCTAGCTACGCCTATGGGGAGGTGTTGGAGGAAGCTCCTCGTACCTCCTTGCGGGAGTCCATGGACGCGGTACGCCTTCGCCTCAAGCTCGCACCCTCCTTCTTGCAGCTTGCTCTGCTTCCCCTGCTTTGTGTTGCCGTCGGGGAAAACGAGAATTCTCATGATCACATATCTAAACCAATACGGCCTCTATGCAATGTTTTTTTTTTTGCAGAGATTTGTACTGCAAATAGGATCTCCGAGGGGTGGATTATAGCATTCATTGTATTACTCAGTCCATGACGCCAAGCATTCTCCAATACTGCCCACAAATGTATCTGTTTTTTGACAGAGTAAAGAAATAATGTTTAAGCAAAATTAAGAGGATAAAGAATTTTCTAAGAAGTGGAAAATCAAGCAGATCAGAATAGAAGCGACAAATTTGAACTGGGCAAGCATGCAACCAGAATAACTCACCTCATAGTGAATTTAAACCATGCAGATCACTGCACATGAATAGAATCAAACCCATGAACCTGCAGAGCCAACATCATCATGCTTGTCCAACCAGCTATAATCCATATGGACACCTAGTTGTAGCAAACAAAAATTTCAGGAAATCGTAATGAGATTGCAGCATCCGGGCTTGGAACCTGCAGATTCAGCACTATTGCGTGTAAACAAAAATTCAGAAAATAAACATGCCTACTGCAACTGGTTACACCCAGTGGTAGTGGCATGAACCAAGCCTACTTCTGCTGCTACTGGCTACACGCATGAACCACTCAGACGCTGAGACAGCAAACAGTCGCTGAATCATAGATTACCGGCATGAAACCAGTCCCAAAAACCGATGAACATGAAAGATTTTTTCTGCTCGGGTTGGAAGAGAAGGAATCAAAGGGAATAAAGACGGTACTTTTACCTTGAAACGCTGAGGACGTCCTGGAAGCATCCAAGCGCCGCATCCAACCACTTGGGTTCCAGGTCGCATCGCCGTCACGAATCGGTAAGGTATGACCGCCGTTTAATCTAGCATCTCCGCCGCCCGGACAAAAGGCTAAAAAAATTCAGCCTTTACGACGGATCTAGCCGAGGCAGCGCGTGTATAGGGGACGGGAACATGGACGCGAGGAGAAAGGGATGGGGACGGGAACGGAGGAGAAGGCCCCACCAGCAGCACGGCTGCCATGGCCGGCTCCGTCCGCGCCACCGCCCTCCTGCCACGCCTCGTCACGCCCGCCACCGCCGCCCTCCTTCTAGGCCGCTCCTTCTAGGCCGCCGTCGAGCGGAGCGCCCGCAGCCGCTGTCGTCCATGCCACCGTCGTCCTCGCCGCCCTCGTCCTGCCAGGCCGTCGTCCGAGGTCACCGGCCGTGCCGTCGGGCTGCGCCGTCATCCACGGCCGCGCCAGGGCGATGGATCCGCTCGATTCGGACCGCCCCGACACACGGTCGCGAGCGAGGAAGGGGAAGGAAGAGTGGGTGGAGGCCACGGAGTCGGGGCTGGAGGCGGCGGCGGGGGGTGGAGGGCGGCGGCGGTGGACGGGCGGCAACGGGGGGAAATGAGGAGGATTAGGTATCTAGGGTTAGTGGCCCGTATATATACGGAAGTACCGATTTGTAAATTCCGTAAAGTGCGGGGGCTTTTCTGCAAAATTACCACGGCACTGTTCAACAATGTAGCAGACTGTAGCTGCTACAGTGCGTGGGGCTCCCGACGCGCGTGGTCGCAGCCGGACCCGTGGTCGACGCGGGGCTGCCGCGTAAGGCGGTGGCGTCGATGGCGCTGCACGGCTTCCTCTGGCGGTGCTCCTACTGGTACGGCGTCGAGACGCATCGGCAGCTGCCGTGGCGGCGTTCGGCCGTGGGCATCCGTCGCTTCGCTCCAACGCGGTGGAAACGTACTAGAGAGACGTACGGGCAACCCAGCGTCGCCGCCGCCGGCCTCCCAGCCTTGCCGATCTCAGCCGCCGCAACCTAGCGTCGCCGCCGCCGGCCTCCCAGCCTTGCCTGTGGCGCCCTGACCTGACTGCTATACAGTGATACTGTGTCCCCGGTTATCCGATACCACCGGACACATTATCAAAGCATAATAGAGAGATCAAGACTGTGGAACAACTGGCACATCACAGACTCTACGACACAAATCGTATAGTTCAACTCTTATATAGAGAAAGATAGCAAATGACAACCAGAGGTCACAGACCCAACATTACATCATGCGGAAGCGAAGTGTGTTGTTCTAAACAACAAGAACCAAATTATGGCCTAAGAGGCCTGCAAATAAACATCACAGCGCCAGCTGTTCCGGGATGTCCCAAGCTGCCACCTGGGAACCCCAGACTACTCGTCGACGTCCACAAAGATCCCACCTTCGAGGTCGGTGAAGTCCTCCTCTGAAACAAAAGCAAAGACGTTGAGTTCGACGAACTCGCAATATTAAGAGCTAATATATGCTCGATGATTAGCTTTCAAGGTTTTATGGCTCTTTTGCATAAAGCTGATTTTATTTAAGGAAACATAACTCAAAGGCATCGACTAAACAGAATAGTTTTCAAAAGAGGTAAGAAGTAACTCTTTCTTTCATCACCTTTCTCACCATTTACCACCATCAACCACTGTACCTGTTCATCAAAAGCACCTCCCCAAATCACCCTCGAGGAAGCTCACCTTACAATCGTGAAGTGGTACCTCTAGTACCCAAGTTTTAGTCATTCCGTTAACGTTATTCTATGTTCAGCGTCCATTCCCAAGTCGTCCGTAACCGTGGACACGGCTTTTCGAAAAGATTAACCCTGCAGGGGTGCACTGTGTTTACCTTCGGTACCGCCCGGCTCATTGCCTACACGTAGCTCTCTTCCGGGGAAAGCCGGCTGAGTGGGAACGGTTACAACCTTTACCTTGTTAAGGACTAACCCAGGATCATCAGTGGGGACAGGGCTGCCAGGATCACACACCCCGCCCTGTGGCCACTCATTTTCCTAAACACCACCATCCTCGTCTCAGTCTTGGCCACCATCTCAACGCACACGCAAATGGAAAGCCAAACTAGAGGACCCTGGCTAGTCCCGCTCAAGTTAGTCGGTCGACGAGGGCTCCATATACCCCACCGAAAGGAAGCGCGCTCAGTCTTGGTTCAGGATGTCCAGAACTCGCACCTAGGCGGTGAGAACGAGACAACCCACCACATCCCATGTGGCCTCTCATCCCCACCTTTAGCATTTTATTATCCATGTCTCCACAATTTCTCCATCATCACATTGCTGTCACAAGTCAACACCTGTTTCCAGCATGTACCACCATAGTACCACTAGGCAATTCACTAAGCATGGCTAAGCACTTACATAGCATAATAATTATATCAGGCCAACAATGCAAACCTATGGTAATAGGAGGGGAAAACAGGCATTGGCATCGGAATCTTAATGCATTCTATAGGATACTCTAATCCAAGCAAAAAGACATTTAGAACCGCATGCAATATTATAGTGGAGAAAATATTTGCGGAAAATAGGATAAGACATGCTCAGAGGGGGGATTACGCTTGTCTTGATCAGCGGAGTAGTCAAACTGCTCGTCGGAGTAACGAGGCTCAACTCCGAACTCGTGATCTACCGGAGAGCAAACAATACCGGAAAGCAAAGACAACAATCAACACATAGCAATGGTGCAATGCATACAAAGATGATGATATGACCTTTTAAATGCAATTAAGAGATCCTAGACATTATCATCAAGTTAAATGAGTGTCCCAATTAATTAGGCATTATTTGGTTAACCACCCATATTTATCTTAATTATTCTGGCACTACTAGAAGTACAATATTGTAGTTGTGAGCAAGTATGCATGATGATGATGAAATTGAATAGTTCACACTTTTCTGAACGTTTCGGTACCTCGAACACATTTTTCTGATGTCCGGGTAAAAGTTATTATTTTTATAAATTACTATCTTAAATAAGTGCTTTTTATTATTTTAGCTTCTTCTTTTAATTCAGTCCGGGTTATAATTTATTTATAACACAGCACATTTACTTACCAAAATAGGGAGACAAAGAATTTGAGACAGTAGAAGTTTTGGTACTGCATGAATCCGGAAATTCCGGTTTACACTTAACTCGGATTATCCGAGTGCACTGTACACTCCAGAATTTGGCTAAGGACCAAAGTTTTCTTGTACTGGACTTATTCGGAAAATCCGGATTTTCTTAACCGGAATATCCGATGGCTGGGAAATGCTGGATTTCTGCTAAGGACAGATAACGAAGCGGTACTGGAAGTAATCGGAAAATCCGATTGGTTCAAATTCGGAAAATCCGAAACACTACCCAGAAGCACACTGCTCCGGCGAGCTCACACGGGACAAAAATCGAGCTACGGCTTACAATCGAGCGAAAGGCGGGCACGGGGCTGTTCGCGGGCTCACCCTGGTTGCTTGGGAGCACTCGACGGTGGCGGGGGTGGACGGCGTTGACGGAATCGAGGCCGGCGGTTGACGGCCGCGGTTGAGAGGTCGAGGACGAACGCGTCGGCTCCAGACGACCCCGGCTCGATTACGCCGGTGGGGAGGGAGAAGAGGATGCGGCAGAGCAGATGGCGGCGTCGGCTCGCTCCGGGGAAACTCCAAATGGCGGCGAATCGACGGCGACGGCGACGTCTCCGCGGTGGTCACTGCGGGGAAGCTATGGTGGCTCTCGATCCGGAAAAAGGGGAGGAAGGGGGAGGAGCAGGTGAGGCTCGTGGTGGTGCGGCCCTCTTTGCAGGCAGGGGAGAGGAGGGGGCCCTGGGCGGCATGCTCGCACGGAGCGACACGGCGGCAGTGGAGGTCGTGGGTACAGGGAGGAGAAGATGAATTTGCAGAAAGCCCCCTGCCAGAGTTTCTGCTATCACAGATCGGTCCTTTTCCAATTCTTTTTAGAAACTAGTATTTCCAGTGATTTAAATAAGTCACTTCAACATTTTATTAGAATCTGAAAAAAAAATTAGAGTTGCCTCCCATCTGATGAAGAAGCTCCACAAAATTTGGTGTTGCCAAATAAAAAGTTTTGAACACCAATTGCTCATAGGGTTCGAAAAAAGGTCATTTTGGATAATTCCCAAAATATATTTATTTGGAGTATTTGAGCATTTCCAAAAATAATGAGAATATTCATGGAGGCTTCCAATATAGTTATGGAGCTCCCCATGATTTTAGTTTGAATTTTTGGAAAGGTTTAGCTTGGTTTCAAAATAGGATTTGAATTGAACCAATTTTGGATTCTCAACTTCACTTCTCATTTGGCAATATTTAGGTTTTGCGAATTGGTTATAAAATGTAAACTTGGAACTTCCTAAACAATTTGGAAGTTCGAATTAATTTGGTTTCACCAAGTTAAGCAATTGCATTTAGGTTGAAGATTTTTTGGGGACTTGGATTTGCCCCTTTTAATTTCTTTCCAAACTTGATTTATTTTAAGTTAGCAATTTAATTGAATGCTATGATGCAATGCAACACAAAAGTGGAAATTTTATCCGGGTTTTTAGGTTTTCAAACTTCGGGCTGTTACATTGCCGTTCTCAGCCGCCGCCAGAGCTAGGGTTTGGGGCGGGGCGCCGATTTCGCGGCTCCACGCGCTGGAATCGGGAGAGGATGAGGATCCCGTGACGGGGCTGTGGGCTGCAGCGCGGGGAGTCGCCGGAGTCGGCCGGATGCGGCCGGCGAGGAGGCGGCGGAAAAAAGGGATCGGTGGAGTGCGTGCGAGGCGGGGTGGAGAGCGTGCGGGTGCGGGCGAGAGTGACCGGGAACAACCGGGCGGGCGGCCGTGCCTCGCGCGCCAAAATTCGTGCCGCTACAGTGAATTGTGTAGAGGCCACCGGGAGCGACCGGATGTGCTGCGCCAAAAATCGTGCGAGTGTGTGGGTGGGTGACCGGGTGCAGGGGGCGAACGGCTGAGCTCTCGCGTCAATAATCGTGCGCTACAGTAAATCGCGAATTTGGAGCGACGTGGGATGATCTTGACCATTCATTTCCCAGATCGAATGATCTAAGCAATTTGGTGACGTGGCGCGCGGACTGGGGTGGATTGGTGCCAAAAATCGTGCGAGTGTGTGGGTGGGTGACCGGGTGCAGGGGCGAACGGCTGAGCTCTCGCGTCAATAATCGTGCACTACAGTAAATCGCGAATTTGGAGCGACGTGGGATGATCTTGACCATTCATTTCCCAGATCGAACGATCTAAGCAATTTTGGTGACGTGGCGCGCGGGACTGGGGTGGATTGGTCCATCTTTTATATATAGCCAAAAATCGTGCGAGTGTGTGGGTGGGTGACCGGGTGTAGGGGCGAACGGCTGAGCTCTCGCGTCAATAATCGTGCGCTACAGTAAATCGCGAATTTGGAGCGACGTGGGATGATCTTGACCATTCATTTCCCAGATCGAACGATCTAAGCAATTTTGGTGACATGGCACGCGGGACTGGGTGGATTGGTCCATCTTTTATATATACTCCCTCCGTTCCTAAATATAAGATGTTTTAGATTTTGTCCACATTCACATGTACACAAGTGTATCTAGACACATTTCATATGTATGTTCACTCACTTTAGTGTGTATGTGGACAACATGTGCAACACCTAAAATATCTTATATTTAGGAACGGAGGGAGTAGTAGGTACAGGTATGTGGAGTAAAAAAATCTTCGCTGCGAGTTTGCTTCGAGGCTTTTGCGCTAGCCGCCGGCCGCCGCCTTCCCTTAACCCTCTTTTGTCTTTATTAACGCTGGGAGGATGAGCGTGCCTGCCGTCGGTTTCGAACGGCACACGTGCCCTTGGCCTGGATTGTTCGCTCCGATGGATGGATGGATGGATGGCGTCATCCGGTGCGTCGGCGTTCGCATGGGTGACGTTGATGTCTGGTCGGCAGGCGCAGCTGCACTTTCCCAGCGATGGGATGCTCCTTTCCCGTTTGACGTTTCAGTGATCGGCCGGCCAGCTTGGAGGACACACGCAGTGGCGACTTGGCGAGGATCTACTAGGATCATACTGTACTATTCTTGAGTACCACAATGTACAAGTACACTATGTGATGATGAGTGTAATTAATCAACATAAATTGAATACTTGATGTATCTGTGACCAGATAATGAGCCGCCATGATTCATGCATGCGTGCAGTGTTTCTGCAGGTAATAACAGTATACTTAGAGCATCTCCAGTCGGAGTGCCTAAAGAGCCGCCCAAAACACTTTTTCGGTCCTTTGGGACTTTTCAGACAAAAACTGCTTCCACTCACGGCGTCTAAAAGTAAATTGGTCCGCAGCTTTTGTCCGGCACGCCCCAACCACGCCCTAGAACAAGGGCTTTCTTGGACGATGCCGGACACAACTTTACATCCGGGCAAAGTCACACGCGTCAGCCACATAGCGCACTCTCTCTCCTCCTCCCTCATCTTTCCACCTACCCCATCCTCCCTCTCCTCGTACTCTCTCCCCGCCGCTCCTTCGTTTCGGCCTCCCGGCCGTCTCCATCGTCGACTGGGACTCCGGACGCTCCTCTCGTGCGACTCCTCCTCGTCCTCGTCGGCCTCCTCCTGCGACTCCGGCAGCAGGAACGCGCGCCGCCCGCCGCCGTCGTCGCGCTCCGCGCCCGTGGCGAGCCTCCTCCACCTCATCTCCACCAAGCACCCCGTCGACGGCAGGAACGGCGCCGCGGCCGCGCCACCGACGCAGCGGCAGCAGCAGCCGCTCCTGACCGCGTCTCCTCCTTGTCCTCCGCTTCCTCGTCCGACTCCGGCAGGAACTCCCGCGCGCCATGGCATCCACGCGGCCCCGTCCGCCCTCGCCCCGCCGTGGCCGCCGAGAGCCCGCGCGTCAGCGCGTCCGGGCGCGTGGTGTTCCGTGGACGCGGGTGGTCGGGGAGGGAGCTGGAGGGAGCGGGTGCCGGCGACGTCGGGGAGGGAGCTGGAGGGAGCGGGTGCCGGGCCGTACAGGAGGTAGCTCCGTCTCGAGACACGCGGGCCTTGAGATCCGGGTCCATGGCCACCGTGTCGAGCGTGGCCGGGTGCGTGAACGGCGCCGACGCCCACCGCGGCGCGCCTGTGCGCGCGTCCACACCGCCGGCGTTCGCGAACAGCCGCAGCTCGCGCCGCCGCAGCAGCTCCATCTCGTCGATGTACTTGACGGCCACGAACCCGGACGAGCGCTCCACGGTGAGCGGCAGGCGGTTGCACTCGGGTACTAAGGCGGTGTCGTCTTCGACGGCTCGACGCCGATGACAACCAGCGCGGTGTACGCGGCGTCCTCGTCGGTCTGGCCACCGCGAGCAGGACTCGAGCTGGCCACCGCGAGCAGCAGCCACGAGTAGAGCTGGTGGAGGAGGCAGGGGAGCCAGCGGAGGAAGAGAATGGAGGTGGAGGTGGAGAGAGGCGCCATGGCCGCTTGCTTCTTCTCTTGATGTGGGCCCGTGGAGATGCTCGTTTGGGGTCTCCGAGTGGGAGACGCATTTTTCTGTGGCCGCCCAATTTCATTTTCAATCAATTTTGTGTCCAGGCACGCCCCAAATCGCTCTTCCGGACCGTTTGGGCGCCCGCCACCCACGTGCCCAGCCAATTAAGCTGACTCGATCGATCGACCAAGCTGGAGATCGACACATAGTCGGCCACTTTTTCTTGCGAAGCAAACAAGGTGGGGCCAGCTGCTTTGACTGACCGAGCGTGAGTATATGTTTGTCTGTACGTGATACTGCTGCACGGGCAAGTCGGTCAAAGTCAAAGATACAAGGTTGGAAGACTGACTTGGACTTGACTTCCGCGCCAATTGCCGACCGCTTCCTGCGTGCTCGCCCGCTCGGTCTGTCTGTCGTCTCTTTTGTCATCGTGTTGTCCATCCTCCATTAATAGTGAGTAGTGCAAACTCTTGATGATCATCTAAAAAAACTCTTGGTAATGGACCAGATAGCAATTGAGATGACCACTGAGCGCTTACTACTATGACTTTCAGAGAATTTGAGTTTTTGCTTTGAGTATGAACAAATTCCATTGAACTTAACTAATTCGAGTAGGAGGAGCCTGACCCCCACTCAGCACTAATGATCATTTTGGATTATCCACGTTTTTAGTATGATTCTAAACTTTTTTTCTTCAAAAAAATGCAAATATCTTTACATTAGAGGAATAGGCTACTCAAATTCCTATAGGCTGATTTGTACGCCTCTTATGCAAAAGAAATTCAAGATCTACTTTTATCTATTTTTTAAACCCATTCACTTTTAATCTATAGAATTTGTCCTATCTTTAGAATCTATAGATTTTGTCTATAGGACGCTCGAAGCAGAGGACGACGGGAGCCTGAATATAGGACGTTTTCCTTGAAGAATAGGGGAATCGGGGTAGACGATGGTTTAGCATGATCCTTCCTCGAGACTATGGTTTGATCTATACGACCGACTATTCCTATAAGTTGTTTTTTGTATTTTACAATTCTCTCTTTCACATAAAAATGGTGTCTTTTCTTCTTAGAGTCCGTGATCGTGGAAACGAGCGACTGGTGCACTACATTTTGGTTTTTGAGATAAACTCGTGCACCACATTTGTGCCATACATGCCTTTTTTTGAGCCATACTGAGTACTGGCTACTTTTTTTTTTTGAGCCCAAAACCAACGTGTTCATCCTAGTACAAGAACAAACACATTACAACCACACACCCACGCACTCTACGCCAACAACGACCCCAAACCAGCCACCGCCGGCCACAGACACCGGAGTCGGAGAAGAAGAAGGAAGACCGCCTTCCATCTTGCAAGGAAGACAACGTCGAAAGGTTTGAAACGCCACTTGAGTCGCTCGTCGATGAGCGACGAGAACTTGATCGATGAACGCACCTGGCAAACCTTCTCCTCGCCCAGATCCAGCTCTAGAAGACCAGCAGAAGACCGTCGACGCCTTCGTCGCCGTACAGCACGAACCTCCACACCGCCAAGCCACCTCCAGACAGCACCCCCCTCGCCGCCAAGGCCGGCCAGAGAACCACCAGAAGAGACCTGCAAACAAAACGAAAACATCTCCCCACCACCACCTCCTCCCCTCGCCACCACGGCCGGCCGAAGGAAGGGTGAAGAAGGAGCGACCGGACAAACCACCTACGCCGAAGCGTAGGTACAAGAACTCCACGACCTCCACAGCGAGAACCTCGCCGGACCGGAGAAGGGAGGGGGAGACCTTATTAACCACCATCGCCGTCACCGCCTCCAGCTCGAAGACGCCGATGAAGTGGACGAAAACTAGAAAAACTAGTACTAAACTACTCGCCAAGACGAGATCTACAACTTCCCTCCGCCTCACGACGCCGCGCCGGCGCCGGAGACGGAGGGAAGCGGCAGATCCGCCGGCGAAACTCGGTCGCCTTGCTTTCTCCTCTCTCAGATACTGTAGCAGGCACTTATCCCTTCGGCCAGACCCGTTTTGAGTACTGGCTACTGAGTACATGCCTGGCGTTTTTACGTACAAGAGGAGAAGTGTGCCTGGCTGAAGGTTTGTCGATGATATGAGCCCAAATCTGCTTAAACAAAATGATGGCCCAAACAAACAACTGTCACGACTCACGACGTCTAGACACATTCGGCCCACCCACTCATTTCAGCGCCAGAAAAGAGTTTGCTTCGCCGTCTCTACTAAAAAAAATCTGGCGTCGCCGTCGGTAAGGCAAACCACGGCGCGCCGCGGCCGGCCGGCCGGCCAAGCCCCGACTGCGATGGCGATACACTGATAGGTGACACCGGAAATATTATACGGCGCGGAATAATTCTTCAGCTTATTCAAACGGAATGATTCCTCCGGCGCGGAATAATCCGGCACCTTGTTCCTCCCGCCGCCGCCACCTCCTCCTCCTCGGCCAGGTCGCCGGCCGCCTCCGGATCCCCACCACCTCCTTCCTCCCATCACCCCACGACAATGGCCTCCACAACGCCGCGTCCCCGTCCCCATCCACATCCAACGAGCCATGGCGATCGAGACCCCTGCGCCCGCGTCCCCGACCGCGTCGCCGTACTCCTCCTCCTCCCCGGCCGGTCGCACCCTCTCCGCGGTCTTTGCCGAGGACCGACGCCGCGAGGCGAGGAGCCGCGCCTCCCACCTCCTCCCGGGCTGCGGCGGTCGCTCGCCGCAGCAGCCGCGCCCCAGCTCATGTCCAGGCTCCAACGTTGGACCGCCGCCTGCCTCCCCAAGGGTCCCGCCCCTCCCCGCACCCGCGCTGGCACCCCCACCCCGCCGCCGCCGTACAGTCGGAGGTCGTCCTTGTCGACGCCCCCTGCGGCGAGTGTCCCCGCGAGGAGGCCTTTGAGGGAGAGAGAGGACGCCGTCATCGTCAGCCGAGAGCTGACGCCCGCGGGGTCCCAAGCCAGTGCCGTAGCCGCTCCCGAAGTGGTTGCCGACGGTGGGAGCAACTGGAGGCGCGATACCGCCACCACCGTCGCGAGAGGAGCAAACATCTGGGTGAGGGCTTTGCGCACGCCGTCGCTGCAGGTGGATTCCCCGCAGCTATCGGTGGATTCACCCATGGCGGGGGAGGAGAAGTATGTATGGGCGGACAAGTACCGGCCGAGTGTACTCGCGGACTTCATCTGCAACAAAACCGTCGCCGAACACCTCCACCGGATGGTAATCACACACACTGTCACTCTAGTCGTTATACGAAATGCCATTGCTTTGAATTTCTTTCTCACTAGTAGCATTGGAGCCAAGCATTCAAATGGGATCATGAATTGTTGATAAAAACATTACAATGACACGCTGAATTGGGAACCAGGACTAATCTTGTGATGACTTGTGTATCCAGGTGACTGAACGCCAATGCAACCATTTCATATTTGAAGGGGCACGGGCTGTCGGGAAGAGAAGCATGGTGCTGGCCCTTTTAAGGGATGCCTTTGGTCCTGATGAACTCAAGGTCACTGCAGCTAGCCTCTGAACAAATTACTATTCTTTATACTCAGTAAAACCTTGGTGCTGGGAAACTCACAATACCTTAGTTGCATAACCATTTCGCAGATAGAGGAACGCACGAAGATAATCGAGCTGAAGGTATGCGTTACGGCACATTTTTCTGTTTTGTCATTAACCTTATTACTGTGAAAAGGATAAGTTTTGGTAAGGAAATTATGAAATGTAATTCATTCCATACCTTCTTTCTGGGGAACTGTTTGACGCAGGGAGAAATTGTCAAGCACATTGATCTCAAAGTAAAGATTTCAGATCATCACATGGAGGTAAACTTGGCTGATTCACATGGCTATGAGAAGTATGTCATAACTACTTTGTTGAATGAATCAATCCCGCCTCCCGACTTTATTTGCAGTCATGCCAACTGCAAAGGTACACTCTAATGCATCTCCCGCCTCTACTTTTGTTGGTACTATTGTTAATCAACAAGGATTTTGAACAGCTGCCTACTCTTCTTTGATGTGAAGCTGACATATTAAATCATCAGTTGTTCATATATGCAGTGATTGTGGTCCATGACGCTGATAGGATTTCGTCTGATCTTCAGCATTATATCGGTTGGTTTCTCGGGAGGTATGCAGGTTGCAATAAAATAATTTTCTGCTGCTCCAGTTCTTCAAACCTTGAGGCTGTCAAACATCTATGCAAGATTATCTCACTTAAACCACCTTCATTTGATGAGGTACAGTTTTAATTCTTTATGAATGGTTGATCTTCTCAATTCCAGTGCTGCACAATACTATGGAAACATATTCTCTCTTAGATAATCAAGGTTCTAGAGTTCATTGCTACGCAAGAAGGCATAGATTTGCCTCATGGAATTTCTAGTAGAATTGCTGTGAGCGCGAGTAATAATCTCCGACAGGCAATACGTTCTTTTGAAGCTACATGGAAAGCAAAGTAAGCACATGTCATGGATTTCCTCCTCGTTTCATAATCGGATAGTAGAATTGTCATAATAGCAGTCCATTTTGGAAACTACAATGCCTGCATACCACTGATCAATGTACCGTGCAAGTGTTGCTGCCATGCTATGACCAAAAAAGGTTCCCACTACCAAAAAAAATGTTTCCAAGTGGTGCAGTATTCATTTTGAGTAAAAGTGTTGAATTTGCAACTGATCCATCGAGGTGTATGTTTCGACATGCTTGCTCATAACTTCCTCTTTGCTTTGTCATAATTATCATCGTTGGTACTGTTTATCTGTCCAAAAGTTTGTAATCTTTCAGCTTTCCATATTGATAAATAACCCCTTAACAAACACAGTTATCCATTCACAAAAGACCAGCCCATTTTGACGGGATGGGAGGAGGAAATTTATGATGTTGCCAAAAAAATCATGGAGGAGCCAAGTCCAAAGCAGTAAGCTACCCCTTTCACTCTGATGGTTTGCAATTCTGTATGCGTGGATTTCTTTTTTGAAAGTCAGAATGATTTTTTTTTTGCCGATTTGACTTTTACACAGGCTGTATCTAATTCGAGGGAAGATCAGAAAAATGATTGAACATAATGTGTCACCTTATTTCATTTTCTGCGTAAGCTCTGCTCTCCCTTATGTTTATGTGTTTTTTTGGTGATTCCTAGAGTCTTGCCGAGATTCGATTTTGTCAGAGCTTCATTAATGTTCATTTTTCTCCTTTTTCTTTGAGATGCAGCACTTGGTTACTGAACTGAAAAGGGACAGGGATGAAGATTTTCAGAATAGTATTGATGAACTGGCGTCGGAGTTGAACCGAGTGAGCATGACTACCAGCATATTTTTTAAGCTGGACTGCAAGCATTTTAAGCGATAGTTGGTTTTGCATGCTGTGTAGTGTGTGCTGAGATATACTGCTGTTTGCTTGCTTGTTTCAGAAAGAGCAGTGCATAGAATACAAATCTCAGGACACAGCTTTAGTCACAAGGCCTATCAATATAGAAGGTTTCGCTGTTGAGGGCCCTGACCAAGGGGAAGCCATCCAATGCTTCATAAAGATTGAAGGTACACGCAAAATAACTTAAAACGGTTCAATTCACTTTGGAACTGCCGTGTAATGAACTAACTGTACCTTGCAAAATCCTGCAGAATTCACTGTGAGGTTCATGAGCTTCTACAGATCCTTAATAGCGAAGAATTCAATCAGAGGCGGTGTTCCATGAATGGGGTGATCGATCGACAAATCCTCCTGCGCACGTATTATGGTACTGTCGGTAAATAAAGAGTGGTGTGTGCCTCTGAAGCGAAGCACCTTACGTTGCTTGGAGTAAGTTAAAAGGAAAACATACCTGTTTTGTGTGAATGCATGATCATGCATAGAACTTCGTATACCCGTGAATTGCGATGTTCGGGTTTGTACAAAAATAAATTTCATATACCATACTTTGTGTGATCTGACAATATTATCATATGGTTGTATGCGATGTACGGAAACTGAGCAGGAATCTAAGCTTTCTTGTGTAAGCAGAATGCCAGATTACTTTTACTGATACAGGAATCTTACTCGTAGCATTTTTTACCAGTGTATAATTAGCCATGTCCTAATCTTAGAACAGCTTTCTTTAAGAAAGAATACCAGCCATTGAGTCACCTGCTTCGTCTCCGAAAGTAGTTGCAATGAACAATGCAAGCACAGTGCTAAATAAAAAAAATCTACCACTGCATTTACTTGAAATATTCTATGGAATGTATGGCACAATTTGTTCAGTATATACTGTACAAAGTAGACACTCTCGTCAGTACCCATGCGTACCAACCAAAAATATTGAACAGAAATCTGGAGGACACAGCACGCCGACCACTGCACGATGTTTACATGGACGGCGGCCGTCGGTTACCGGTGATCACTAGCCGGAGGTGGCGTCGCCCGATGGCCATGGTCTCGTGGACAGCCGCCGCTGAAGCTCGGTCACTGTCGTCGCCGCGTTCTTCGGAGAGGGTGATCCGCTCGTGGTGGGGTGCCGCGTCGAGGTCGGAGCGGCAGACCGGGCACGTGGTGTGCGCGCGGAGCCACGAGTCGATGCACGGGGCGTGGAAGGCGTGGCGGCAGACGGCGGTGAGAAGCCGGACGGCGTCGCCGGCTGCGAACTCGGACAGGCAGACCGCGCACTCCGCCGGCGCCGCCGCGGAGCCGGCCTCGAACCGCACCGTGGGGAACGACGCGATGACGTCTGGGTCCAGCCCCGCCGGCTTGCGCGGCACCGGCGACGGCGCGTCTTCGTCGCCCGTGGCGGCGTCCACGTCGTCGGCCTGTAATCGGCGGCGGCGGCGGCGGAGCCAGAGGGAGAAGAAGCGGAGGAGGTCGCGGAGGAGGAAGATGGAGAGGAAGCAGAGGAGGAGGACGAAGAGGAGGAAGACCGGGAGCAGCATGGGGAAGGACGCCCCCTGCTGGGCCGGCGGAGGCGGCGGCAGCGGCGCTGGTCTCGGCGAGTGAGAGGGGCGGACGTCGCTGAGGAGGCGGCGCGCGGCCATGGCCAGCGTATGCATCCGCCGCGGCGACCATGGGGATGGATGGGGTCGACGGGCTTTTAGGCGTGGTTCACGCGCGCGCGCACGGGCACGGGCACGGGGTGGGTGGTGGGTCGTCGGAGGTCGGTGTCGCTGTTGGTGGAGACTGGGGACGGGGCCGTGGCCTTTACGCCGAGGTGAATGGGACGCCGGGACGGCACGGCATGGGCGGGGCATCATGCATGGGCATGGCCATTGGCCAACCACCACCCCTAATCCCATGGCATGTCGCTGCGCGCGCGCGTGCTGATCTTGGCGGGTGATTGATAACCGCATGGAATTTGAGGCTATCGATCAATCGGTTGGTCAACTTGGTCTCTCATCCTTGCATAGTGGGTGCTTAAAGCCGATTCGACGGAGTGCAAACCATCAATGCTGACTGTCAAGAGAAAAGTGACGCCATATGTCAGATCCGTAATCAAGAGAAAAGTGCCGCCCGAGCTTCAAATCGTCCCATTGGACCACCTCCTTCTCCCTCCTTCGAATCGTCCCCACTTCACGCTCTCCGCCTTCTGTTGGAAGCCCTCGACGGTCACCGTCGCCGCCGGTAGAGCTAGCTACTGATCAGGGACATATCCTGCAATATTAATACACTGCGGGAGGTTTTGAGCAACATCACGAGACAACCTGTGCAACCAGCCACCGTGGCATTACACGTGTCAGCATCACATCGATTTGGGACTAATTAATCTGGTCTAAGCAAGTTGTGGGACTGTCAGTGCATGTTTTGCAAGATGTGGGACTAAAATGTACGGGACGCGCAAGTTGTGGGACCAAAAGTGTATATACCTGTTTTTTAACACTAGGAAGAGGACGTTCATTTTTTTAGCTAATAAGAATAAGAATACGAGCAATGTAATAAAAAAAATTCAGATCTTAGTTTGTTCATACGCGTCATGACACACAATGCGTATGTCATTTTTTCAAAATATCACCCAACTTTTTTTTAAACAAGGCAAAAGGTTTGCCTATTACATTGATTACGTAAGAGTTTTAGGTTATAAAGACAACCCAAAGAGGCTTGGATACAAAGACTACTCTCGCGGCATGAGAGAGCTCAAATGTTCCGCACGCGCTACACTCCAAGGAGCGGCGCTTCACTTAATGTTCGAGATGACCACAGATGGCATGGTCACTACATTTCTAAAAACACATGCATTACACTCATTCCTAATTTCGCAAGCAGTAAGAAGGACAAAGGAGGTGAGCCCCTTGCACCGCCCACTGAGGGCACCGGTGACGGTGCACCACAAATCCTCCACCGTGGCATGAAGAGGAACCAAGTCAAGCCACTCCTTCAAATTTCGCCAAATGTGAAGGGAGTACCTATATTGGGGTCTCCGGCACCCTTTTGCAAAGTTGGCAAAGCCCGCAATTTGGTCAACCTCGCTAGGCAAGGCGATCCGCCGCCAAATTTGCATGGGGAGGGGAGGGGGGCTATTATCCCAAACCGCCGGCTTCATGAAGGAGGGGGGAGGCTAGAATTGCGCCAAGTATGTCAAGGCCGAGGAGTACCTCCCATCATTTGTGAGCTTCCAAGTAATTGTGTCAATGGCACCGTCGATAAGGTGCACCTCTTGTACCTTGCTCCAAAGCGTGTAGAACTCATTGACGTGGATGACCGAGATGCCACCGATGAAGTTTAAGTTTGCAATCCAAAAATCATGTTCCAAGGCCTTGTGCATCATGAAGTTCTTGCACTTGGAGATAGCATGGATGTAGGGCACAATGTCTTTAGAAATGATCCCCTCAAGCCAAGGAGAATGTCAAAAAAATTGCGGTCATTCCATTTCCGACGGTGATGAAAATGGAGGCATAAAAGAGCTTAATGTACTCATCAATATATGCTTGTAAAACTTGTATGCCATTAGGGATGGGAAAACAAGTGCCTAGAGATGACTCATAATTGACCTAAGCTTTGTTTGGAATTTTTATTTCCGTCGGAGGTATTTCCGTAAGGGTCGGACTTGATTATTAGGGCATGTACAATGGTAGAGAAGACGTGTCTTCTCTTAGCCATCCACATCATTTAGAGAAGATAAAATTATAAGTTGTACAATGCATAATCGCTTATTGTCATCCCTAGCAATTAATGAGAATTGATTATATTTTAGTAGGAAATTGTATTTCTAAGGGAAGACAAGTGGTACAATGGTGAAATTAGTCTTCCCTTATTTCGTAAGAGATCATCTCTTAGCTAAGGGAAGGCAACCTCTCCTTTCTTCATTCTCTCCCCGCCAACAAAACAAATATCCTACGTGTCAACGATAAGAAGAGAAGGCTGACATCACCCATTGTACATGCCCTTATATGGCATCTGGCTTTCAAAACAACTAGATTTAGGGGTGCGCCTTGGCGCACGACCCGCCGAGCACTGTTTTGACGACACGCCATATGCAATGTTAATGATCAACGGGTAGAAGCGATTATATCCATGCGTAAGACCAATGACCAAATTAAATAAATAATATACACAAAACAATCCCGTACAGATAAATGACATGCCAACTGGAAGAAAAACCCCTAGGTCAAAAACATTACATACTGTGATGACGCCTCGTACTGACCAAATTTACATATTGGCACTGTCCCCATCGCGTGCCGACACCCCTCGCTGCAAGCACATCGGGAAGGAACAAAGATCATAAGAACACCCGGTTTCCCACACGCCAAATACCCAGCCGTCCATAACTCTTCCGCAAGAACAAAATTAATGTGCACATAGACAATACGTACCCACTTTACGATAGTCGGCTCAATCACAAGTTCAAAGAACAAATCAATCTAACTTGTTCACTCTGTTAAAAAATGTTACACGAAAAGCTATGTATAAACTTACAACTACAGAGTACATATATCAGTGTACATGTTTTTTGCAACATACAACCAATTCTTTCACCGGAATACCACTACATGTTCTGCCAAACGGTACAAACGAAAAAATAGTGAAGACGTCGAACATTACAATACAACTCTAACTCTACATCCTATCTTAGGACAAGCATCCAGTAAAGTACAACAGTTACATGCCGACTTGACAATTCGGCTTCATGCTACCGCGTCGACCACCGAACTACAAATAACCGACAAAACACCTAAGTATTGTCTGGGCAGTCAGCAGCAGCGAAAAATACATTCGTGTTTACAAAATCCATGGTTATGGCAGCATACTTTTGAACCTCCGTCACAATAGCCTTTCTATCCTCGTCAGTGAACGGCAAGCCGTTTTCATGCCTTTGCGGAAAACCCGTCGAAAGTAAGTTGACATCCAGGCTAGAATGATATGATTTGGCAAGTATCCACGCTGCCCATACTCCTTGGCGAGCAGCTGACCTCTTCCACTTCTCTATAACCGCTGGAGCTCCGGTAGTAACCTCCACAAGCTTAGATAACTACCTGGAACGTCCTCTACCAGAATTAGGTGCTTAAGCACCTCAACCATAGCTGTCTTCAGTTTCACAGCGTGACGACAGGTTAATTTTAAACCGTACCTCAGGAGACAGATCAATGGCTTCTCCACAAGATTCTTCATCTCCTGAAATGATGAATCAGATAGGCAAACGGAGTATCCATGGGCAGAGAGGACATAAACAACAAAACACGTAATGACTTACCAACAGATCCCTGCGTGCATGACTCTATCGTACTAACCAAGAGACTAAGTTCTTCAGTCCCTTCAGAGACTCGCATGTCCATCTCCTTCTTCTGTTGCACGGCCTTTTTCTTCCAGCTTTCATACTGTTTTTACGCTGCGTAATCTTATGGCGTAAGATGAAGTTACCGTCCTTTAGCACCTCAATTTCTTCGGCAAGTGCATCGTACTTCTTTAAGGCCTGGTCGATCTCGATCTTGTGCCTGGCTTCAACGTCTTTAACCCGTCTGTCTACCCCAGTTGCCAAGACACTATCCTTGAGCCGTTCCTCAAGTTCCGTGATCCTTATCCGGCCCTGTTCCGCCCGGAGCTCGACATCATCCAGCACTCCTTGCAGATTGTTAGCAAACATAGATAGATTAGACTCCACCGCTCTCACATTATTTAAATACCGCCAGTGTGACGCCGACTCATGCTGCAGGAAAAAGGTCATGAGAACATCAACACGATGATCAAACACAGATAAAAGTAAATTATAACCACCTTATGAGAACGCTCGATTTGTCGCATAAACCTAGAAAAGTCACACGTCGATTGATTCTCCTTGGTCTTCAAGTCATGTAACATAACCTGGGTGTCTAACATCGCTGGATACGTCGAGATAGAAACTTTAGCATAAACAGGTGGTAACACCAAAGAACTCTGCAAAGCGACGTTCTCTTTCACCACCGCGTCTTCCTGTAGCATAATCTGCTCGTGGTTCACCACAGTGGACACCATAACCATTGGGTTGACAATCTGAATCTGCATTGCATCTGACCCTTGTTCCGGAACAACTGGAGTCGATGACGCGACGCTCATCGGATCGATCGGCAGGGCTACAACGGCGCTACACGCAGAGAAGAAACTAAAAAACTAAGTATGCAGCATATTGATATGAAAGATAAAAAGGAACAAACGAATAAAGCTCACTCTGCTATCACTCGCTGATGATCTTCACCGCGTTTATTTGAACTGTCAAACTTGCTTGAATCTGAAATCTATGGCACGTCTTGGTTAAACTCATTGGTATCTTCAACATCCAAAGAAAACTTGTCCAACGTAATATTGTTCCCCTTGATCTGGGCCGGACGATATCGAAGTACCTTCTTGGGGGTGAATGACGGCTTCAAATTTCCCGTCATAGCCTCGTCATCCATCTCACCGGTACTATCCTAATTGTCATCAAACACGGGGCAGAAGAACTAAGGACAAGAGGTAAATACGAAGCATATATATAAATCTACACAAAATAAATAGGAAAATAATTTAGCAAGATAGCTATCAATCGATGAATACAAAAAAGCATTGAGCAGCAGAAATTACCGATGGAGCGGGATTATATTTGAAGAAGGGTCGCAAGCCACCGACATCAAACCTGATTATGTCGTCTTTCACCAATTTGGCCATGACCTCCACAAACTGAACAACGCGCATCTCCTCTGTTTTGTAGCGATCAATGAATTCAGCCAACCCGTCATAATCGCACAACAATTGAGATCGGGCTTGCAGAGGTTGCAAACGCCAGCCTACCCTACAGGCAACCAAATTCCTTGATTCCAGCCCGTCGGTCATAAGTTCTTTGATCCTCTCGAACAGAGTCTTTACCAGAGGAATGTGTTCAGTACAGGGCAAAGCCAAGAAATGCTTGTTCGGCTTGCACACCGTATCTTCAAACTGGAGGAGGCCGACACCGCCAGGAGGAGTCATATCTGGGCAATTAAAGAAGGTCTCTTGCCAGTCTTCCTCTTCGTCAGCAAAATTCATCCGAGGGTAAATCGCGTCGGTCGCACTTGGAACTCAATGCCACCACAACACGACGGCGAGGCACGCTCATCTTCTCTCAAACAGACCGGCTCAAATATTGTTAGCCAAAGTGAAAGATAGGTCTCATCCCCAAATAACATTCGCAGATCATCGTATAGCAAGCAATGTGTAAAACAGAATTAGGGGAGAGATCGTGCAGTTGCATACCATAGAAACGAAGCGGCCGAACAAAAAAATCAGAGCACGGCAACGAAAGGCCGCGCTTCAAGAAACTGACGAACAACACCTTCTCCTCACTGGTTGGTTCAGGCCGCAGCTCATCCCCCGGGGCACGCCACCTACACACATCGTACCTCGGCAACAAACCCTCATTGGCAAGAGCCTCCAATCTATCCATCGTCACCTTCAATCCATTCCAACCTGACCTCTTCTTCTTCGGGGTCATAACGATCTAAAAAAGGATGTGAAAGGAGAAAGGGAACCACGCCGTTGGCGACCGTCCCGTCGATCCGATCGGATTTTTTTGAGATGTCACTGCGGCAGTGGGGATAGCAAGAAGATAGAGGTAAGCAGAAGAGAGGGTGGTAGAGTAGTGGCGTACCCGAACGCCTACGAAAGTTGAGACAAAAACAACAGAGGCCACCGAAACAAACGACGCTCAGCGAGAGGCAAAGCATCATACGTACCGAGGCATCCAACGATGTACGCGACTCAAACCACCGACTAGAGAAAACGTGCGACGCGTGTGAGTCTGACCATTGTCTACAATGGACGATTTTCGTCGACGGGCGTTTGGCATGTAATGCCGCTTCGTACTACGGAATACTGAGAAGTTCCTAGAGCCGGTCTGTCTATGCAAGTTCCTGGATCCGGTCCGACGGCTCCCTGGAGTCGGTCCAAAAACCATGTGGTTCTAGGTCATATATTTGTCGCTCCCATTATTCCTCTTTCCACCCAACGCGCGGATAGAAACGCCCTAAATCAACGACATCAAACTAAGCTGACTAAACAATAAATCTATAGTAAGTAAACCGGTGACTCAGTAGTCTTTGACTATCTTTAAATCAGTAAGACCCTCGCGGCGTATGCCTCGGGAGGGAACCAATACGGTCATGATGTCCAGGATTTCGAGACGTCGTGTACTGGTGTTGCAAGACTAAACACGTGCACATAACTCTTTCGATACTCAACAAATAAATAAACAAAAAGCTTGAAACCAAACTCTTCCAATACATCACTGATGTCCTAGAACAACCCTCTATATTTAACCAGACTAAGAACCACACGGTTAAAAGGAAGCAGCAAATGGATCATCCACCGACAAGTCATGCATGACTACTCTAATTCCACCAACGCCAAACCTATCAAAATTTATCAGTGGCTCTAAACGAATATCAACATCTGGAGAACCTCTCTCGCACATCCGCAGTCAACGCCACTGATTAGTCCACCACCGAGGCTGGTGCAGAAAGAGCACACCAATCGTAGCCAACTGTAACACCCTTGCGTGCCGAACAAAGAATTGGAAGAAACTAAGATCGAACATCGTCCCACGGTAGTCATTCAGACAAAACTCTTTAAGATGGAAATCAAGACACTCGATGTAATCGTCTGTCATGAATGGCAACACTTCTTTCGTCTTGATATGTTTTGTTGCCTGCAAGATGAAAAAAACGTGCTTACCGGACTGGTCAAAATGAAAAAAATAAGTAGGCAAACTAAACAACTCATCATCTGATTTGAGAGCCGGAAGGTACTTACAAACAGCGAAACTAAAAACTTATGTTGAGTCCAAATTCCATATAACACTACCATTGAACACTAAAGAACATAAAGTCTCACCAGGACGTATAACCTCTCCGTGCAAGGAAAACATTTAAGAATCCCTAGTAATCCAACCAAATTAGGCCCGCTAGAATTCAACGCGAGTATTTTCACTCCCCGCAAAGACATCGCCAAGCTGATGGGCAGCATTTTCTGGATAAGAGTTGAAGGTACATGTAAAAATCAACTCAGCACGTCAGCTTAAAAAACATAAGAATCAAAAAAATAAAACTCATATATAGATCAGCACCTCTATAATCACAGGACCGATGACAAACCGAGAGGAGCCAGCGGACATAAACCCTACGACTGTTAGTTGTGGCGCCTCGATAACAGTGACTGTTGTTGGACACACTGGATCAAGCATGATCAATCTGTTGAGACAAGGTACATCCTCAATTACCAGATCACGCAACACCTCAAGGGGTCTGCTAGTCTATGATACGTCCAAAACGTATCTATAATTTTTTTTTTCATGCCATTTTTATGCTTTTAGCACTTGTTTTATATTAAGTTTATTATTTATTTGGACTAACCTACTAATAGTTGCAAAAGTGCACAATGTTCTTGTTTTACTCTTTGATGTGTAGAAATTATCAAGAATACAAGAGGAAACCTTGTTGGAGTCGAATTGGGACTTTCCTGAAATCTGTCTGAGAACTTTTTACGAAGATTGCCAGTTTGACCCTCGAAGATGACGTCAAATGGAGACCTGGCTGTTACGAAAGTTGTCACAATTTTCCATACGAAGATTTTAAGCCCGAGATCAGCCCAATCGGAGTTCGGACGCGGCCTGTAGGCCCGTTTTGGTGGAACCCTAAAAGGGGGTGACGGAAATCCGAGAAGATATATAAAGGGAGGAAACCTAATTCGTGGAGGACTCCTCCACCCACGAATTTCAGCCACCAAAAGCCACGTTTTTGCCTCCCCCATGGATCCCATCTCCATGGGGGAGGGCTCCCAAGAAGCCATGAAGGAGGGAGGCTAAGGGGCGGCGCTCCCCAAGCTTGCCGGCGGCGGGGAAAGGAGTTCCCCGCACCGCCGGCGCCGCCGCCGCCCTGCGCCGCCCGCTGCCCCTCTCCGCCGTCTTCACCGCCATCTCCATCACCATCTCCTCCTTGTATTCAGTGGTTCATCCTCCCACAAACCTCTGTACCGTCCTATGTAAACATGGTGTTTGATGCTATAATATTTATCCTATGATTTACATCATGTTTCCGTAGTTTATTTGTCTTTTGATTGCTTAATTGAATGCATGAGGTTCATTAGAGTTGTATGTCTATATGGTGCTGTCCTTTGGTGTCCATTATATTTGTGCGCGCATGGATCAAACACCCTAGGGTTGGTAGTATTTGTAACGAAGCGGGGGAAGTTCTGCCGGAGTGACAGAAACCTGAGAACGCGAACCGATTAGTTGCACGTATGGGAGTAAGAGGACCTTGAAGGCTATGGTTGGGGAAACCTTAATGCATTGTTAGTATTTGCGGATGCTTGCTAACAATCCAATCATATAGTACTTGTAATCCCAAGTAGTGGAGTGCATGTATATTTAGCCTCTCCCACATAGAAAACTGCATCGAAGACAATGAACCAAGTACCTTCACTAATTAATCTTGGACAAAGCCACCACAATTACCACCACTTTTCCACACTCATGGTACTGTTAGTATATGGTTACTTAGTGTATTTTATTGCTGCAGCACTAACATTTACTTTCTTGTATTTATTATCTTGCAAAACTACCTCTCATACCCGTATTGCTACCGTAGTTTTATTTTAGATAATGCAAACGTTTAGTGTGCGTAGAGTTGTATCAGTGGTTGATAGAACTTGAGAGAATACTTATCCTACCTTTAGCTCCTCGTTGGGTTCGACACTCTTACTTATCGAAAAGGCTACACGCGATCCCCTATACTTGTGGGTTATCAAGACCTTTTCTGGCGCCGTTGCCGGGGAGCCATAGCGTAGGTTAATGTTCTTGTGTGCACTTGTTTGCTTTATCTCTAAGTAGTTTTTATTTTCAGTATTAAGTTGTTCTTTATCTTACTATGGATAGGGAATGCGAATTACAAAAAAAATTAGGTGTAGTTGTTATCTAAAAACGTTTTCAAAAAGAAAAGTGATTGGAAAGATGAGTAATGGTTAAATGGGGGTCGACCTTGAACACTTGTGTTCATGCCTATGAAACCAAAACAAATCTTTCCATGGAAGCTTTTCATTAAAAACATGTAAATATTGTAAATATTGTGTATATACCTCTGTACATAAAAATAAAATGCTAATATAGTCTTAGTTAATTGAAAGTTGATAGTTTTACTTTGCTGTCCAGAAACAGATTTTCTGTGCTCCACCGTATTAAATGTTTAAAATCACCAGAACGTGATCTTGATCTGAAATTTCTTGAGTGCAAAGTGATGCTTATTAGCTTTCTTTCATTAGACTAACTTTTTTGATTTAAGGTACGTAGATAGGTCGAAAAATTCGATCTTTACTGACTGTTCTGTTTAGACAGATTTTGTGCTTCTCTGTAAATAAAATCGTGATAAATCTCAGAATAGTATTTTGACTTGAAAATTTTTGTGCATAAACCTGAGATTATTATTTCTTTCATTAGACTAAAGTTTTTCGATTTGAGCTACTTAACTATCTCGTTGAATGCCATCTTTACGGACTGTTCAGTTTTGACAGATTTCTTTGTTTATTCAATATTGTACTTGGTGTTGTTAGTTTCATTAGTTTTTCGACGGACAACGGAAATCATGAACACCTTAGTATATACAGTGGCTAATGTTGAGTAAAAATTATAAAACTTGTCAATGCTTGAACATGAGTGGATTTTATTTAATGAGTACTAACCCTACTAATGAGTTTTGTGAAGTTTTATGTGGATGTAGCTTATAAGATCTAATCAATATGGTGATATGAGATGAATAAGAAGACGCAAGAGCTCAAGCTTGGGGATGTGTAGGTGCATCCCAAGAACATATTCAAGAAGATACAATCATCTAAGCTTGGGGATGCCCGAGTCATCCCCCTATTCATCAACTAACATGAGGTTGTCTCGTTCATACTCTATATTACCCGTCCACATGATATGTATTGTCTTAACTTGTATTATAATTGCTTTTATATGTCTTGGTTTTACCTTCTTTAGTTTTATTAGGCTCCTTATTTGGTTTCGATTGCTTCTTTACTTTCACTTATAAATTCAAAATAACAAAAATATTTTCTTTTGTTTTGCTTCTTTGTTTGGTTCTTTATTTTAATTTTATTTGGGTTTTACTTTTGATTTTTTTTAGAGTTTTCCTTGCTGTAGCTAGCATGTTTAGGTCTTGCTTAGCCTCTGGTTTCTTAGTTTATCAAAAATAAAGTACCAAGTTTTATCCATTTAGCTTAGTTGATACATATGTAAAAAGTGATTTTCTGTTTTCGGTATCTACTGCTTATTGCGCGATTTTTCATATTTTACTGGAAGCTCTAAAAATCACGAAAAAATTACTGATGTTGTAGCACCTAATCCTCTGCATGTACAAAAATTGGCTAAAATTTCGGGCATGTTTAAGTGCACCTAAAAATTGCGTTTTCCAGCTGCTGTTTTTCTGGACAGATTCTGACTTTTGTTGCAAGAGTGGCCTCTTTTCGTTTTCATTTGATTTTTAATGGTTCTTACCTTTCATTTATAAGTTGGCCATTTAAGCAACCTTTCTGTAACTTAAAAACAAAATTTTATTTGGTTTAATAGTAGCACTTGGGAAATATTATCTATTGTACTAATGTCTAACCGCAGAAAAGAATGGGAAAGTTTTTGTGTTGAAGTTTTTTCACAGAGAATGAAGGAACACCAAACTATGGAATATTGAAGAATTACCAAAGTCATAAGCTTGGGGATGTCCCCGCATCCCTCTTCATCAATAACCCCACGGTTTGCAAACCTTTAAACTTTGTTTTTTGAGCAACATAGGAACTTAACTAAACTTGAAGCGGCTGTATTTTATTATCTATTTATCTTAGCATCAAACACCAGTTACATTAATAAGTGGATCGTCACATATTTTATTTATCCTCTGTTTTCAATGTTTACTTGGTTAATGGATTACTTGTTGAAACTTAAAAATGATGTGTGAATAATACTGTTTAGTAGTTTATGTTTTCTTATGGTTAGTCTCAACTAGCTAATAGTGCATATTATGTTATTTTGATATCAACATGCATTGTCCTGTTCATAAGATGGTATGGTATTGTGGTATCCTCCTCTGAATAATTCACTTGAATCGACTTGGCACATGCTCACACATGTTATGACTGAAAAATAAAAGTCAATTAAGCCTTGATGATCTATTTTGCCTCAGAGTTTTAGTATCGTTTTTATGCCTCCGTTAATTTTATTTTGTCGCAAGCATGATTATGACCGTTATCGCTCTCGTGGTTGTCGCTTCCCAGTCTATTGCTAGCCTTCACTTGTACTGAGCGGGAATGCTGCTCGTGCATCCAAATCCTTAAAACCAAGTTATCCCAAAGAGTCCACCAAAAAATTCCTATGCATGGTATTTCAAGCCATTCCAAGTAAATTTGCATGTGCTACCTTTAAAACCTTCAAAATATTTCTCTTTTTGTGTCAATGTTTACTAGCTCATGAGGAATTAGTGTGGTTATTCTTTATTCTATTTGTCAAATGGACTTTTACACCTGGACTAGTGGCATATACATCCGCTTATCCAATAACTTGCAAAAAGAGCTGGCAACGGGGTGCCCAGTCCCAATTAATTACAACTTTAACCAATTAATTCTCTTCACACTTTTGCCCTGATTCATCAGTAAGCAATGACAAACAGTGAAATACCTGTGTGTGTAAACCAAAGAGAAAGGGGATGATCTGCCTTGCTGGTAGAAATAACGTCCTTCATGGGAGCCGCTCTTAAAAGTCCGTTTGACAGGTAGAATACTGTTCTCACCCGCTACCATTCGTTGACAATTAACAAACACCTCTCAAAACATTTTTACCTCTGTTTTTAAAACAAAAAGCTCTAGCACGTGTTAATCCCTGCTTCCCTCTGCGAAGGGCCAATCTTTTATTTTTATGTTGAGTCACCATCCTTTCTTTGAGCACTTCTTCGAGAGCATAGCTGTCGTTCTTAGTGTAATGTGCTTGTCCCAGAATACGATTAATTGAGGTATAACCATGATGCTTTTATCTTTGACTAGCAAAAGTGCCCGTGCGTTGCACCGGGTTTAAAAAAATCGGTACAGCTTTGGATTTGAAATATGGCTTTGCTACCGCACAAGAGATTCATGCCGCTTGAGGGATGCGCGAATTGTTTATAAGGTCGCCCCGGAACTATTGGGACTGGCCTCTATCTTGATGTCCTCGTACGATTTCATGAGATCCTAGTGACCACGATAAAATTTTGTTAACATAACTAATTTTCAGCCTAATTACGTTTTCAAATTCATAATAAAGTACATGAGATTTACTGGATTGTTTTCATAATTTTCCTTGATAGTTCGAACTTGAGTTATTTTGGTAGTGAAATTTAAAATGATGTTTTTTGACAAACCTTTTATTGAAATGCGCCAAAACTTTACCAGGATGCAGAATATCTAATATCTACATGGTTTTTTCAATTGTTTCTTAACATAATTCGTTGTATAGTAGGAGCAAAGTCACGGCCAGTCTTTGTACTTCAAAGTCACTCAAGCTGCATCCCTCCGGTTTAAAACTCCACCCTTCTCCCGAGACCCCGAATTCTGCTTAAATCCATGTATGCGGTTCAACTGTTGCATTAACCCTAAAAAAGGTTTTAAACAGGACAAAGGGCCCAATCCAAACAATCATTCTGTTTCTTTCAAGTTTTCTACCAGGTTTGTACATTGTGCGATGCATGCAGCTTTGGGGATAGGATGGTTTGACTTCCGAACCAAATTAGAGTACTCTTCAAATTACATGGGCACTTGAAAAGTTCAGATCATACTATGAGGGAAAATATGCCAGGTGTTTGCTACAAACAAAATGTAACATCCAACAGCAAACTCTTGACATAAATGTATGAAACAACTAAAAATTTGGGGAAACATCCAATAAATCCTGTCAGATCATGACCAGAGTGAACAAACCTATTCCCAAACATATACATATATATGTACAGTAATACATCAGCAAATATTATACGCAAAAGGCAAAAGAAGAGTTATCTGAATCCTGAAACGAAGAACTCACTACACACACCATTGCATAGTTCATTGATCCATTCAGCAAGCGCAAACTAAGCAGGGTAGTAGACAACAACAATCCAAGCTTCCATGCTCGATGCTGCAGACAGAGCTTCATGTTATTCATTTTGGAAGCATGGTTCATGCCATGACTCAATCAGTTTCATGGTCTGGGTGAGGAGTATACCGGTCCATCCCCCATTCTTCTGAAGCCTTGTGTTCGAGCACTCCGGCAAGAGAGCCTCTTCTTCCTCACCGATATCTTCCTCTATTTTCGATAACCCGTCCGGTACAGGGAAGGCCTTAGCTTCGCTGTTTTCTCCAGAGAGTTTGATGGTACTGAACTGCAAGCTGGTGGACGGCTTCGTATCCCACTTCTCCAGGTACTGCGCCGCCCGCACCGAGCTGGACCCCGTCTGGACGCTGTCGGCGCCGTGGGCGACCCCCGTGGAGCGCGGCGGTGCGTATTGGCTGGCCGGCTGGCGCCCCACCATGCTGGTCCACATCCTCTACACCGAGTCCAGCCGCTGCTTCAAAGCGCAGCTCCCGGACCTGCTGCTCGGCGTGCGGTCGGGCAACCTGGGCGACCTGAGCCCGGCGCAGCTGGACCGGATCGACGAGCTCCAGCGCTGCACCGTCGCGGAGGAGGACGAGCTGTCACGCAAGATGGGCGCGGTGCAGGAGGGCCAGGGCGCCGTCGGGGATGACGGCGAGCCGGACGTGGACGGGCTCGTCCTCCGCGTCGGGGACGTGCTCGCCAGGGCGGACGCGTGCCCACCGTTTTCGGCGGGTGCTTGCAGCCGGGGAGCACACAGAGCTCGCGGAGCACGCCCAAGCACGGCCGCGAAGTCCTCATGCTCCTCCGCCTTGGCGCCGTGCCTCCGTCGGGGACGACGGGAGACATGGAGGGGATCGAGTTGTTTGAGACATGGAGGGGATCGAGCTGTTTTTTTTGGAAAATCACGCGACCGTCGGTTGAATGCCAGAGGTGGAGGTGGGCTTTTTTCGTCAATGGGCTGGACCGGTCGAATACGTGAGAGAGTTGGGGTAGCACCAATTGAAGAGATGGTTGTCCAACACCGTCTAAGATGGTTTGGTCATATAGAGCGTAGGCCTCCGGAAGCGCCATTGCATACCGGACGGATAAAGCGGGATGAGAATGTTAAGAGGGGTCGTGGTAGGCCAAACTTGACATGGAGGAGTCTGTTAAGAGAGATCTGAAGGATTAGAATATCACCAAAGAACTAGCCATGGATAGGGCTGCGTGGAAGTTAGCTATCCATGTGCCAGAACCATGACCTGGTTTCGAGATCTTATGGGTTTCAACTCTAGCCTACCCCAACTTGTTTGGGAAAAAAGGCTTTGTTGTTGTTGTTGTTGTTGGGCTGGACCGGTCGTGCTTGCACGGAAAGCATTGCACGAAAAAATGAACAGTTTTCTTTCACTTACCGGTGGCATTGGTGGGTAAATATGTGATTTGTGGGAGGGCAAAATCGTCCAAAAAAATGACGTACAAGAAGAAGCCTTAATGCTTTTATTATTAGGTATAGATATCTCTATATCTAGTCTTCACTTGAATTTCAGAGGTGCCTTGGCATTTATGTTTTGCTCCACAATTAAGGGCAAGCGAGATACCACTCTATCATGCTTTATTATGGTCATTGCAATCTTGTTGATGTTTATAAATTTCATGTTATAAGCTCTTAGTTCGTTGATACTTTTCATTAGGTAACATCGTTGCTAAGTTTTATTATCCATAAATCATGCAACTGTTAAAGATCTGATCATAGCATTTACAATCAAAAATTATTTTGTTATCATTTACCTACTCGAGGACGAGCAGGAATTAAGCTTGGGGATGTTGATACGTCCAAAACGTATCTATATTTTTTGATTGTTTAATGCCATTTTTATGCTTTTAGCACTTGTTTTATATTAAGTTTATTATTTATTTGGACTAACCTACTAATAGTTGCAAAAGTGCACAATGTTCTTGTTCTACTCTTTGATGTGTAGAAATTATCAAGAATGCAAGAGGAAATCTTGTTGGAGTCGAATTGGGACTTTCCTGAAATCTGTCTGAGAACTTTTTACGAAGTTTGCCAGTTTGACCCTCGAAGATGACGTCAAATGGAGACCTGGCTGTTACGAAAGTTGTCACAATTTTCCATACGAAGATTTTAAGCCCGATATCAGCCTAATCGGAGTTCGGACGCGGCCTGTAGGCCCATTTTGGTGGAACCCTAAAAGGGGGTGACGGAAATCCGAGAAGATATATAAAGGGAGGAAACCTAACTCGTGGAGGACTCCTCCACCCACGAATTTCAGCCACCAAAAGCCACGTTTTTGCCTCCCCCATGGATCCCATCTCCATGGGGGAGGGCTCCCAAGAAGCCATGAAGGAGGGAGGCTAAGGGGCGGCGCTCCCCAAGCTTGCCGGCGGCGGGGAAAGGAGTTCCCCGCACCGCCGGCGCCGCCGCCGCCCTGCGCTGCCCCTCTCCGCCGTCTTCACCGCCATCTCCATCACCATCTCCTCCTTGTATTCAGTGGTTCATCCTCCCACAAACCTCTGTACCGTCCTATGTAAACATGGTGTTTGATGCTATAATATTTATCCTATGATTTACATCATGTTTCCGTAGTTTATTTGTCTTTTGATTGCTTAATTGAATGCATGAGGTTCATTAGAGTTGTATGTATATATGGTGATGTCCTTTGGTGTCCATTATATTTGTGCGCGCATGGATCAAACACCCTAGGGTTGGTAGTATTTGTAACGAAGCGGGGGAAGTTCTGCCGGAGTGACAGAAACCTGAGAACAAGAACCGATTAGTTGCACGTATGGGAGTAAGAGGACCTTGAACTTAAGGCTATGGTTAGGGGTGGGCATATAAACCGATGACCGAACACCCGAACCGAAAGAACCGGGGCCGAATCCGAATAGACCTGAACCGATAATTTCGGTTAGAAGTTCGGTCATTAATTGTGGAGAACCGAAATAATCTGGGGTAATTCGGTTGTTTACAAGTGGTATCCGAACTGACCGAATGAACCGTACATGGGCCAAAAAAATGTAGAAAAGTCCAGCCCATCCACGAACACCAAGGCCTCACGTTGCCTCGCATCTCGTTTCTCCCATCGTAGTACAACCTGACTCCTGTACGAGCTCCTATAGTCGCTCCCAATTCCCCACTCGCGCGTCGTAGCCGCCAATGATCTCCAGACTGGCAGCCAGCGGCGCTCGTCCGGCAGCCAGCAACCGGCGCCATCTTCTCCCTCTTCCCCGGCACCATATACTCTATCTCCCTTCCCGGCGTCGACCTCGTCCTAAGTGTTGCAGGTCCGGCAGCCAACAACGGCAGGATCTCCTTCCTCTTCCTCTTTCCGGCGACCTCAACCTCTTCTGATTTCCAACTGCGAAGGCAGACTATGAGGGCAAGCGGCAGCTACACGGACACGAAAGGCACGCACCGCCACGAGGGCAAGCGGCAGCTACCCTTGCAAGCATCTGTGTGGATTGTTAACCCAGGGGGAGTCCCAACTGCTCTTCTCAGATTGTCCATGAACCATGCCCAATTTGAGATTACTTATCCTACCTTTAGCTCCTCGTTGGGTTCGACACTCTTACTTATCGAAAAGGCTACACGCGATCCCCTATACTTGTGGGTTATCAGTCCACCAGCAAGACACACCAATCGTGCGAAGACTGACCGAGCTGATTCGGAGACTACCCAATCCATGAACACCCTGAAGCTGAAGTGCTTGTAGGATAATACATCCGGCAAGTAGACAGTCCATGCCCATCCTAGAGATAGCAATGTCGTAAAGGACGAGGTATTTCAGACGAGGAAGAAGAATCACAGGCCCCTCATCAATACAAGAAAAATGGCACCCCGCAAAACTGGCAACCCGAAGCGTGCCCACAAAGGGCATCACAGATAATGGCAACTCTCGAAGCGTCTTCCCACCTAAGAATCTCGACTCCTCGAGATTATCAAGTGCGGGAGATTGGAACCAACTGTCCAAAATGGAGACAAGCTTCCGCTTGTGGTGAAAAACACCTATATATAAACGGTCCGCAGGAGCAGGATGCGACGCGATGATACTGGAAACAACGTCGATGCGTCCGCTGTCCTGGTCGCAAAGCTGATAATCGACACGGAGATTCAAAGGAACGGATGACCAGATGTACCGCCACCGGCGAGAAAGGACGGTCGTCTGCACGGCGAACTTCGTGGGAAGCAGAGAGACAACTATGCGCAACATCTCATCGGGAACGGTGTTGGTGTGATCGACGCTCGCCGCGGATGACATAGCCGAACACGAAGTATCGTAACTTGGCCTTCAGAAACACAACCTAAAGACAGCGAAAGCAAGTGAGCGGTAGGAACGTAAGGTGTAGACGACAGCCTACCAACTCAATACACATATATAAACAAAACGTTAACTTCTGAAGGAAAAACAAAGCAAGTGAACTGGATATGCGTTCAGCTTACCAAGCGCCGGAAGCGGTATATTGGTTGACTAAAAAATAGGGAGACACATAGACCAGCGATGAACAAACACATCAAACGAACTACCAATACCACAGAGGTTGGGCGGCCAAGCGAATAATTTACCGAGAGCATCCGGGGAGACCGTCACCCAGATTGGGATAACGGAACAGAGTACGCTCAGGATATGGAGAGGAACGCTAGTCACGCCAAGTACTGCGTGGAGGTTACTGGTCGAGTCCTAGGAGTCGGGAGGACTGACCTTCTCCGTCTCACTGCTCGGCGATCCCGCCGACTCCCTCTTTTTTATGTACGTTATTTGGGCAGAGATTGGTTTGTTAACGTGTTGAGTCCATCCATGTGTGTGAAAAGTTGGGCTTTCACGGAAAAGCATTTCCTACCTTCCGTACAGTTTGGTCATCTGATCCTGGATGAGTTTTCTGTGCACCTCGCCGACTCCAGGTTCCCGTCTTAATGCACAACCCGACCCCGCCGACTCCTGGTTCCGTCTTAAGCGTTGGTACTGGCTGAGTCCCGGGAGTCGGCTGGAATGACCTTCCCCGTTTCACCGCTCCACGATCCGACCGACTCTAAGATATGTCGACTCTAGGGAGTCGGCCTGTTCGGACAGTGCATTAAAGACGGAACATCTGTGTTTCTTGGCTTTTATCTGGATTCATGTGGTTGGGATGAGGAAGATGAAGCCGGAAGGGATAAGGTGGAAATGATGTTACTATTGAGCCATCTGAAGAACGTGGGTACGAACGCCTGTGTATGTAGCAATAAATCTGGTCTTGGAAATGTTTCGCAATCTGGCTGACCGTTTCTTTAATGCCGTGCCCTCTGTACTTGACGTATGGAAGACCGTGGTGTCATGATTATTTTGATTCCTTCCCGACGCAGAGCGGCGAGTGTCCGCGTCACGATCGAATGGAAGAACAACCTCTAACCTAAGTAGACCGTGACGGTGAAGACACAAACAGTGCAGCGAAACGACCATCCCGACACTCTCTCCCCCTTAATGTTCCTATACTGCACCGCCTGCCACTTCTTTGGACTGCCACGGAGAACCAAAAATCAAAAATAAAAAAAATCTTGACCTCAATGATGAAAATATAAAATCGCTAATCCACCCCCACTAACTTCCCGCAATCCTAGCTTATCCGTCCTAATGCATCATCCGATCACGCCGGCTCAAAGAGCCATAGGCAGTCAACAATGTTGCCTTCTCCGTCTTAAGAAGCACTCCATCATAAGAGGCAGACGAACCCGATGACATGTACCAAACAATATCGTGCACGCAGAGCGATAAAGCGTACCCTCTGGCACAACATAAATACTTCTAGGTTAGTATTGTAGCGTCGCAGCAAAGATTCAATACGATTAGATAAGAGGAAGGTCGATAATAAATGACAGAAAGGTCGAAAACAAAGTCGCCAGCAATGGCAACACGCCAGCCAGGACACGAAAAATAGGGGCCAAAATTTTCAAGTTAGGCGGTGATCCACGTAGGATGTCAGCGAGAGTGGGTGAAATAAGGCTGGTACGGTTAGCGACTTTGCAAATCCCTATTCATTCTGACTCCGGGAGCCGGCAGGGATCGGACGGAGCGGAGGCACGGAGCAGGGAGGATCGGACGACCAGAAAGCGCAAATCGCTGAGGAGCCTCCAATGGGTCTCACCGTTTATATCTTTAGAAATTAGCGAGGAGGTACATACTGAGGGATCACACCCATCCCAGCGGCGCCATGTTTTTCCCTAAAAAAAACTTAAGTATTTAACCCTTTTTTTCTCGAAATTGTCCCGATATTTTTTCTTTAGTTCGTATTGATATGTGCACATGAATTAATTTTGGTTTTCTTACTTTTTAGTCGATTGAAATTTTTAGTTCCTAAATTTTAGAGTGAAATTAATATAAATCAAATTTATTTTTTGGCGCAGCAATGGAACACGTGGTTCCCCTAGTGCTGCCAAAGTGGGTCCACAACTTGGGCCCACCAAGAAGATGGACAAGGCAAGGAGTCAAGACCGGCAGATGGGCTAGCCCATCTGCCCCACAAAAACCCGACAAGTTTGACATCGACACACCACGGCTAAGGACCAGGTGGCCTCCCGGGTTACCTGCAACCCGGCGAACCAGGCGGAGCACCCACGGGTCCAAGCACCCGGTAGGAGGCCAGGCGCGCACCCGGGTTCTCCCTCCGTACACCGAAGAGGATAAGCGCGCCAGCTCCTGCAGGAAGCTGGTAGAAGACTTGGGCGTCAAGACGAAGGTGTTGGAGATATGCCCTAGAGACAATAATAATTTAGTTATTATTTATCTCCAAGTTTATTATTAATGTTTATATCTTTATGCTATAACTGTATTGGGCACTTGGATAGCAAATACAATGTGTTCAAGAGGAAAACCTCCAATACAGGTGTAGAGATACGAACAAGTAAAAGTGTTCCTGGTCTTGTCTCTAAGACTAGCCTATCTTGTTGTTTGATGATCATGTTTTCCTGATCATGGTCTTTGTATAAGTCACACAACTATAGGAGTTTATTATTGGAATGATAATAGTGCTGAACCGACCCACTGTATGATCTTGCTAGGAGACTAATCATCAACGATGAAGGTAGCAATTGATCATATGTTTAGTTATCATTAGCTATATTCCTTTGCTATGTGAATATCTGGTGACCGCTTATTCGACACTCATGTTTTGATTGTTACCTAACGTACGGCCATAACTGGGGACCATAACGGCAGCTTTTGGGCGTGAACTAGAGTAATGTATTGGTACAGAGATTATTCAAGAATGGCACTTACTCCTCCAGTCAATGGAGAGATACATCCTCTAGGCCATCTCAGTATTATTATTGTCACCCAATCGCCTAGCCAGACATAGCGTGATTTATCACGGGACAATATAAATACGGAATGAGAAAAAAGAATGATATTGGTACGATAATTATATGTGTTATGATCGAATGGTTTGATCACACTATAGCACATTGTCTCAATCTCGAGATATCATTGGTATCGTGTACGTAAGTGGATTAGCGTAATGAGTAACACACAGGTTCTGTCGTTCACTCATAAACACAAGGGAGCCAGTACGGCCGTCTAGGTCCCAATGCTGGTTATTGTCTGATAAGCTCCTGGACATGTCTTTGTGTTTACTGAACCTTTCGGGTCACACACTTAAGCTGTAAGTCAACCTTTTATTGAGAGAATAAAGTTGTAGTATAAGTGGTAATGAGATCGTGGTTTGAATTAGAGAGAAGGCAGACATCTAATGTCCCGGGGTGATAAGGAATGGTATCTGTCATCAGCGGATTTAATCCGAAGGTTTATATAAGAGGGAAATATTTATCCGGAGTATTTTGTCAGCGGACACTGGGTGTCCCGAATCATATGAAAGTGTTTTATATGATAAGTAATTAATTCAGTGAAATATTCTATAAAAGGAAATATTCAAATAAGAATTAATTAGACAAAATATTATTTAATTAGATATTAATTAAATATTAATTTATTTTATTAATAATTAATTATGGAAAATATTAAATAAAAAATTTATTTGGAGCCCACCAAAAGGAGACTGCCGAGTGGGCCCATGGGGCCCACAGGGCAGCCGCACCCCAAGCGGGGCGGATAGGGCAAGCCGACTGGGGGGTTTCCCCCCAGCCGAAACCCTAATAGGCCAATCGGCCCATGGGGGGACACGGCGGTGGCGGCCGGGAGGCCGGCCAAGGTGGGCCCCACCTGCCTGGGTCGGTGCGGCCCAGGGCAGGCCCCACCCGGTGGTGGCGGTGCAAGAGGCGGTGGGGGGAGTTGGAGTCCTACTCCAACTCCTCCACCCTAGCCGAATTGGGCAAGGGGAAACTTCCCCTTGTCCAAACCGAGTTGGACTAGGGGAAGTTTTCCCCTTGTCCAAGCACCCCTCCCCTTTGGCCTACTATATAAACACCACAACCCCCATGGGTTGACATACAACAATTGCCGTGCAAATCTCTCTCTTTCTAGTAGATCTCATGTGTTGAGAATTAGACGTCTCTAATTATCTCATATAGATCTAATCTAGTTGATTAGATCTACCACCTAAACTATGCCGAAAGGTTGTCTCTCTTTGTCGGTGCTAGTAGCTCTAGGTGGCGAACGTGCTCGGTGGGTTGGCACGGTGTACGTGTGGATACTGTTAGAGCGGGCTGTGTAAGCAGTACCTCGACGACAAACCGGCAACAATCTCACCTCCGGCGTGGACGTGAGATTCTTCATCAGGCTTCACCGACATCTACTTCGACAAAGACAAGATCTTCCGCAACAGTGTTTGTAAGTATTCTAGATCTAGCATTATGGGGTGCTTCATATCTTCATAGATAAATCATGGCGGCAAGGTTATGATTTTTTTTAAAGTTTTTCCCGCAACCCAATAGAAGGGCGCGCCTCTAGTGACGTGTCCTTGGGCGTGGTCGGTGGGGCTGTCAAACTCTGTCTGCCCCGCTTTCCCCAAAGGTGGACAACCGCACCTAACCATCAGAGATACTTGGACGAGAGAAGGCCACATCGCCTCCATAAGACCACCAGGGGGTTTTACCGCCTAAATCACCCCACACTCCTCGCGTGCCCATGTGGAATCCCCTTAGCCAATAAATGGAGGACCAAGGCACCGAGGCAAGACATGATGCAAGCAGAGCTCAAGCAAGACTAGACTAGGGTTTGGAGGGTAGAGAGAGGTGGTCTCCTCAGGGCAGGATCTGCTTTTCGTCTACCTCTGTCCGACTCTCTGCCGGGTTCACCCCTGAGATCACCCTTGTAAACTACACCATGATGAACACCTCAATCCAGACATGTAGGAGTAGGGCTGTTAGCCTCTGGGCGGCCTGAACCTGGGTAAAACTCTCTGTGTCTCTGTGTTGTGCGCTTGATTGCCGGACCGAAGAACTCGACGAACTTCTCCTGGGTGAAGTGTTTCCTAGCCTCCTTCGCGCCCCGTGCCGAACCTAAAAAGGGGGTATCCTTTACTCCCGGTGTCTGTCATCCGAGACACGACATCTGGCGCGCCAGGTAGGGGCGCAAGCACTCGATTCGTCTTCGTCAACGTCAAGTTCTTCATCCTCAACAAGATCTTCCTCAAGCTCTTCGTCCGTGTCAAGATCTGCTTCCAAGTTCTTCATCTCTAGCAAGACTCGCCTCGACCTTGACAAGGACAACACTGAGTATTCCTACCAGATGGCCCAAAAGAGAAAGGCCAAGGTGGCCATGGAACATCTGCGGTATCCAGGACTCGGTTTCATTCTAGAAGAATCTTCGTCAACGCCTGACGCCAAAGATGAGACCTTTGGGTTACAGTTCGTGCCCCTGCGGCGTATGTTGGCCCACTGGCCAGCGAGGGAAGATCTCAGGAAAGTGCCGTGAACATTGACGTCCCTCTTTCCCCATGGACGCATGGTGCGAAGGAGGAACTCTGTTCCGGCGTCCTACCTGCAGGGCCGCTTCCGAAGGGTGAAGACCTGGGTCAGGGTGTTGAGGACGAACCTCCTGAAGAAGATCCTATTGTTTATGTACCCCAAGCAATCAAGATCCCTTTGGGCGAAGATGACCAACCCGGGATGTGGTGCATATACCACATATCTGATAAACATAGCCTCGAGAACTGTCGCCAGTTCAACGAAGTCCATAAACGGCAGAAGAGTGGAGAATGCTATACTTGCGACGAACAGGGGCACATCAGCAAAGATTGCCCCTCACCAAGAAGCCAAAAAATACCAAAGCAGCGGCTACCCCCAAAGGCAGAGTCAGATCAGAAGTGCAGCAGGAAGGAGTGGGCATATAAACCAATGACCGAACACCTAATCCGAATTAACCAACACCGAAGCCGAATTGACCGGAACCGAGAAATTCGGTTGCTAATGCGGTTCTCAGTTCTCAAAACCCGAATTTATTTCGGTAAACTCAGTTTCACGCCTCTGTTGACCGAACTAACCGAACGTACCGAATACACACGTACAAATGATAATTATCCCAGCCCAACATCATACACTGTAAGGCCCATGAAGCCTATGACCGATACGCAACCCTTGTAGCCACGATCTCATCCTATAATTACTGAAAAAATCCACGATCTCATCTCTTCGTCAACTCCCATCTTTGTGTCTCCTGCGCAGGCCATCAAATCTTGAACCGCACCTCACTCTCTGAACCTAGGGCGCCGCCGCGTGACATCTCCTTCCCTGATTCTCTCTGCCGTGGCAAGTAGCGGCAGCTTGGAAGGCTGCGACATCTCGTCCGCGTTTCCTCTCCTGATTTGCGCATCCAACTGCATCTCTTCTCTTAGTATTTTCTTGTGTTGGTCGGTCCTTGCTGTACGATATTGTTCATCAATCTTGTGCGATGTCATGTGTTTACAATTTTATTCCGATTCCTATTTTGCTTGGTCTCGGTCTAAGCCGAAGCCAAACCGAAATTATTCATAAGAGGAAACGCTTATTCACAGGACCGATCGGCCATCAATCTTACAAAACCGAAATTATTGATAAACCGAGAAACCGAACCGATCGGTTCGGTTAGACCGAATGCCAGGCCTAGCAGTTGGGGTCGTCTTCACTCAAAGAAAAATCATCTAGCACTTTCACCAACGCTTCCACTTAAACTGAGGACCCTGGTGAGCCCTATACATCGCTGATACTACAACAAACACAAGACGGCCAAAGGCTAACTGCTGCCGGATGGGATCGAACCTTTGTCTGTGAAGATCTCGCTGAGGGAGAATGGGATCTCCCGGGTCACGTTGTGACGATACACCCAGGGCCGAGCGGATCACCTCAGAAGTACTGGATTGCTAGATGGTTAGCCTCCGGGTCTCGCGGGTGAATAGTGCAAGGGTCTCCGGACTGACGCCGCTCTGACGTCAGCAAGCCAACGACAGACGACAAGCTAGCCAAGGTCATGCGCCTCAAGACGCTGAAAAGTCCAGTCCTAGTAAGGATCTGCTGGACAGGCAAAAGCAAGTTACCCGGAAGCAGCCTCCTAGCCAGTCCCATTAAGGATCTGCTGGACTAGAAAAAGGCTTAACCTGGGAGTATCAAGCAGTAGCTCTGTCCCAGTAAGGATCTGCTGGACAGAGGAAAAACAGTCTCGCCCTCAGGCGATGTTTGGAGACCAATCCCAGTAAGGACCTGCTGGATTGGGGCCCAGGAAGGAGCAGAAGAACCTATCCCAGTACGGATCTGCTGGACAGGCAATCTCCTTGGCAAGAAGAATCTATCCCAGTAAGGATCTGCTGGACAGACGGCTATTTCGGCACGAAGCCCTGTCCCAGTAAGGAACTGGTAGACAAGGCAGAATTATGCTTGAAATACGGCATAGAAGACCCGCCCCGGCGGCAGCGCTACGAAACAAATTGCCGAAATAGCCAAGAAGGTGCCAACTGATAGCTAAATATAAACGTGCTTGCACGGGCTTTTTCCTAGTTATATCGGTTTTATGCATTTTGGCTAAGACGAAAGCGGGTCCATCTCAAAGTCGTGGAACAGTTTTAGTTGGAGGCACTCCAGACGAAGATCGTCTGGAGCAAGGGCAGCGCCTCCGCGATGATGCTGTCAGTTTCCCTCTGGAAGTGGAGTCATGGGCTGAGGTTCGTGCGCTCAGAAGCGATGGGGGTTGCGCCCTGTGTCAGTAATTCAGATCTATCTGCTTACTCACGGTTGTATAGCGCTCACACCCATGGATCCTACCCGAGAGCGTTAAGCCCCCACGAGTGCAATACAACTTATGTAATCAAGGAATAGGTTTTTTCATTCGAAAGTACAAGTTTATAAGACTTTTCGGCGACATATCTGCAAATGCATGGTTTACGGTCCTTGGTACTACTCGGTCCCTTTCAGGGTCCGACGAGTTCATGGATCATCCTCACGGGAAAGACGTTCCAGGATTTTGTCTACCTTGCGGGCTACTTCCGGAAGGGACGATGTCTCGGGTCTCAGCTGTCCTAGCTCGGACGACAAGGAAAGCTGCGGGTGCTGCTGGTGAAGGGCTGCAACAAACTGGGTGGTCGCCTGTTGGACCACCTGCTCCCCTGCCCGGCGAGTAGCTCTGCTCACGTTCTCCTTGATGTTGCCGACAAGCGACGCCACGTACTCTAGGAATGCAGGATAGTGAACAAAGGTGGTGGATAGGTCAGACCTGAGGGTGGGCGGGAAGATATACCCATATACCTGAACTCCTTCACAATTCTCGAAGACCATGTGTGCATTTGGAGCAGGATCTGGTAGTCCTCACGGCGATGAAGCTTGAACCACTTCTGCTCCCCTTGAAGTGCAGCTTTGCTTCCTTCAATTCAACTTGCACTGCATTGAGCTGGTTGGATATCTTCTCATGCTGATCCCAAGCAATTTGGGCCTGCGACTTGGACGCTTCCATAGTTGCGTGACCATTGGCTAACTCTTGAGCTTCAGTCTTCCGGGTCACATTGATGCGGGCGGCGGCTTCATTCCTGAATGCCACCACCTCCTTCAAGCTTTGGATTTGTCTCTCCAACTAGGCGCGACCGGCAAGTGCAGTCTTTCGGTCCTCCTCGGCTTGAGCAAGGGCTGCCTTCTGAGCAGCAATGGTGTTGGCACCAGATTCCACCTGCTGGCTTAGCTCTTCTTTCTCGTCACGTGCCCGCCAGAAGTCCTGCTTCGCCTGACTGCGGCACCCTCTCTCAAAGTCAAGGTCACTCGACAGCCTTGCGAGCAACCTGTCCTTTGTGGCGATGATCTCGTCTCTAGCCCGAAGGACCTCTGCGTATTCCAGTTCCACCTCTCGGCGAGTCCACCCCGCTGCGTTATCCATCCCTTGCTCCAGACGATCTTCGTCTTGGAGTGCCTCCAACTAAAACTGTTCCACGACTTTGAGATGGACCCGCTCCTGGTTTTCAAGGTCGCGAAGACGTTGTTGCAGCTCCTTCACATGTCAGGACACTCTTAGCTCGCGAGCATTGAGTAGTTCCTCGTCAGTGGCCAGCTTCATCTCCTGAGTGTGCAAATCTTCCCCATGGTTGGGGACCGTCATCACCTGCTTCTCGATCTCGGCGCGAGCAAAGGCAAGGAATTCTTCAGTACTGGAAAATGTCTTCGTAAAGCCAGCAACTTGCGCTTCCTCTCTCGGGTGAGGGGAGGTACCCGTGGGCCTCGTCACGGCGGCGCTGCGTGAGGACTGACAGGTTTCAGTCCAGCGCTCTTGGTGGAATTTTGGGGGCTCTTCGTCAAGCTTACCCCCGGAAAAATCCGCCACTTCAGGATCTGCACCACTAGCGGCAAGTGAGTTTTCAAGGGTAACACCGCGACAGCGGGCGAACAATGATCGCAACGTCCAAGGAACTTACCCAGGGATAACAAGGAAGAGGTCGGCACCCTCTCAGGGAAGGTTGGCTCATGAACCCGGGGAGCGGCGTCCACACCACCATCACCCTCGACCCCTGAACACTGCTCTACGGGAGGCGAGCGTCAGGAGGATTCCCGGCAGGAGCCGGGGGCTCGTCTATACCAATCGCGGAGCTCTCCGCGGTCTCTCCCGCTTCTTCGTCGTCCCCTACCCGGGGGCGCTTCCTGGGACTCTCGGGTTCCGAGGACCTGCAAGCAAGCAAGATGTCACGCAATTGGAACCTCAAGCGAGGATATCTGATTTCGATAAGAGTATTCAGACTCACCCTCGAGTCTGCTTGGCTCCGAAGAAGCTTCACTTTTTCTCTGCCAAGGCCCGAAGAGATCCGGCAACGACATGCTCTCCTCGGCGTCCTCATCAATTAGGAGCGGAGGAGGAAGAGCTTCGGAGTCATCTTCCGACTCCGGCTCCCCTTGCAAGTTTGAGTGTGCTGGCTGCTCCGGGAGTGGCTCCGCCGCATCGCTCTCATCCCTCACTAGGGCCTCCCCCCACCTCTTGGGGAGGCGCGGAATCTGTACACCCGGCAGGCACTACTGGAGCATATTCTTCTTTAGCTTCGCCGTCGGAAGGACCCGGTTCTTCCAGGGAAATGTCCCCGAGAGAAGGATCCACAACCACAGAAGACCCCCGTCCCAGTGCAATGTTCTGCCTTAGAACTAGAAGTGGATCCAGAAATTCAGTACCCAAGATCCCAAACTCGTTACACTCTGGCATGGGGACTCGGGCACCTTCATTGCATGAACCTTCGAAGAGTGGAAGGACATTTGGCGGAAGATGGTGTGGAACCCTGGGATCAAGAAGAGCATGCTTTTCAACCAATCTCTCCACTGTACAAGGAATCCTATTCTTTGGCGGAGTCCCCACAGTGGTTGGGATCGATGTTGCAATGGGGAGATACCCCGCCGAACGAAGTCACCCGTTATCATGGCGCACGTCAGTCCCTGATTGCGAAGTTCAGTCAGTCGCCCAATGACAGGAAGCAAGGCCAAACCTTGGGAGCTTGCATCCTTGGAGTTGGCCAGGCGCTCAGCTGGGAATGTCGACATCAAGAGATGGGGCTGAAATCCTCCACTGAGGTAAAATACCAGTTGTACCTCCACTCCCCCTAGGCTGGGTTAAGCTTTACAGACGGGTACTAGTGCGCTGCTGCTCTTCGGAGGCGAAAAGAAACTCCGCCAGCAATCCACTTCGACTTTCTCACGCGGGGAACGAGGTAGTGGCGGAACAAGGCCACTGACGGCATCACCCCGACAAACGCCTCGCAGGCATAAGCGAACGAGGCCAAGATCAACACCGCATTCGGGTGCAAATGGAGCATGTGCAGCTCGTACGCCTCCAGGATTGCGATGAAGAATGTCGAGAAAGGGGAAAGCAAGCCCATTACCGAAAAGTCATGAAAGGTCACCACCTCCTTTTCTCGCAGAGTGTCCTCTCCAGGGTGGATCTTCACTGATTCGCCGCCGCGGAATTCCGAGGCCAGTGCGCGGTGAGCACGGCTTATCACCCCTTCGGTCACGTACGCACTCGGAGAGAACAGGGCTTGAGACACCCTCAATGGAGGAGGGACGGCGGAGCGAGAGGATTTCGCCGCCGCTTCCCCTGCAGAAGATTGCCTCATTTTCCTCACTCATTTCCTCTCTCGCTTGGGTGCCATGAGCGGAGGGGTGGAGTGGAGGGTTCAGAGATCGCTCGCGGTGGCTGATGGAGGAAGGCGGCGCACGGCGAAGTGGAGAAGACGAAGCTGGGTGAGCGGCGATTTAGGAATTTCGACGGTTTGGGAGAGTAACGGCTACAGTGTTGCGCTAGAAACGCGTCACACGAACACGTCCTCGTGTACCCACAACTCCGAGGGAGATGCTCCGCAACTCGCACCGCAGGAGGCCGGCTGAAAGCGCGATACGGAAGACAATCCAGCCGGCACTTTTGATACCAGACGCTCCAGCCCCTCGGGACAAGCCCCGTCGGAGGAAGCCGGCGACGATTGGCTTCTCCAGGTCGACCTGATCGCCCCTAGAGCCTCGTGACCTTGCAGCTTGCCGGCATGATGACCGGATTACGAAGGAACGAGAAGCATAGGTACAAGGGTGAGGGATAAATTGAACACGCGAAGGTGCGATAGATTGATTGGTTCGATTGGTTTTATTCAATCGGCCGTCACCTCTCACATATATATGAGGCGTCTGGACTTTCCGTACAAGCATAGGACTTTCTCTACAAAGAAATTACATCAAAACCGTCCTAAAACCCTAGACCTAGTCCAAGTCGAACTCCTGTCCAGATTCGCAGCACCTCCTGACCTGCTTCTAGTTGTGGCTGCCAAAGTCGTATACAAACTCAGATGGATATACCCAAAGACCAAATTTGTACGCCTCGACGAGGCGAACAACTCTTGCGACTATGATTTTTCCATCTAAGACCGTCTTGATGACTTTCCGGGTCCATCTTCCTCTTCAGGTCGGATTCTGGCAGGTGATAGGTCAATTTGCCTGGGTCTTGCCATAATTCTGTAGGCCGCATACTAACTCTGATGAAGACACTTCCAAAAACAATATTGTGCGCCTCGACGATACGCACAACTTCCATATTAGGCACTTTCGCATTTGAGGTCATCTTCATGGCGTTTCGGATAGATCTCCATATGCTGTTTGGTGCCAAATTGAGCTGTCGACTGGGTCATGGCAGCATGCATGCCGGTTTCTAAGACATGAAATGACGGCAACTGGGGTAATACCGGATCTTTGATGATGGCGGCTCTGGCCGGCTCCTGGAAGAATGTCGGCTTCTGGACGATGGCGGCATCCTGAGAGAAAGCCAGCTCCTGGACGCGAATGCCGAATGTCGGCTACTGGATGAAACGCCGGGTCCTGGGGCGATGCCAGCTTTCAGGCAATGCCGACTTCTTGGATAATACCGGCTCCTGGGACATTGCCGGCTCCCGGATGATGCTGGACCAATAATGGCGGCGACTTTGGTTGTCGGGACATGGTGGCCTACAGCCTGGCGGCTTGCCGGTTGGGACATAGCTTGACTCCTTCCTCCTTCTCCATGTCTTGGAGTCTTCCTGAGTGCATCTTGCCTAAGCCTAGAAAATCTAGGGCCAAACTGTCCAGGTGCCAAAAATGGGTGCGAATATATGCCTCCTGTTTTCTGGCAGAGCTTGCGTGCCAGAAAATATTTGCCTAGGGTCTTGTTATAAGCACGATGTTAACTCTCCATCGGCTGTGTATGCTGAGCACGATAATATTTTATCGGCCCTATGCTCATGCTGGTTGCCACCTGGGTAGAGCCTCTTCAGGTAATCGTTGTCTTGATAACACAAGCGACTCCATGTATCTCGTGGTGCAGCCTGCCTGATCATTTGACTCGGATCCTACAGATAAGAAGAACATATTTTCCAGCTGGCCATCTGGCTCGCACTAGATCCTTTGTTAGTGGCCGACTCAATAAACAAGTCGTCCTTAAAGGTGTTGGAAAAACTGAGCACCGGCTTCCAGGAATCAAATAAACCATGAATAACGCTACCAGCTAGATGTCGGCTTCGCCAACACAATGCATTCTTAGAGCGATATGCAAATATCGGTCGTGCGTCCTCATCTTAAAGGACCTGGAGAACCCGTCCACCAAAGTGTGAATAGCCAAAATAAATCAGATGTTTCAGCTCGGGATAAATTCTGCAGTGCCGACTTTGATGGTATGATTGGAGAGCAAGGATGACACGCCGTCTGAGGTCTCCTATAACGAGATGAAGATCGCCGGCTTCGCCTGCCGACTTCTTGTTTGTCCTCCTCTCCTCCAGCCGGCTTGGCAAAATAAGTTGGCGTATCCTTTTTAACTTGAGGGCTTCCCTTAGGAACCCACGCCATGTTCCTCTTCTCCAACTCATCGGCTCTATGTCGCCTCAGCTGCCATTGTGATAAACCGAGTGGGCGTCCCGGCTGTGATTTTGCTTTATGCACTGGCAGTTCTTCCCTGGCTTTTGGCACTTCCGGCCTGGTCTGTCCAGACTCGACGACTGGGCCCTTGAAAGTTACTGGCTTCACTTCCTTTCCCCTTCCAGGCAACATCAATTCAGTTGGCTTTCGGTTACTTGGAGTCGGGTCCAGAACAGCATCTTTACGGCCATCTCTTTTCACCATGTATACTTGCCTGATCACCTCCTTCTTTCTCCATGAGCTCCTGACCGACTCCTGATTAAGTCGGTCGTTGTTATATGGTAGTCGGCTTGATTCTCTTGGAGCTGTACAAACTTGTCGAGGTGATTTAGCATAAGACTGATGGTGTGCCCATGAATCATACATGTCCCATGATTGATATGAATAGAAGCTGACGTGGGAAGGTATGGACAACTTCAGCATTGGCGGCGCAAAAGAAGTTCGCGGAGTCGCCGTGTTGAGCTTCTTCTTTTGCCAATCCTGGTCCTCAGACTTACGCCCTGGGGGTGACTTCGATGCCTTTGCTTCAGCTGGCCGAGAAGCACTTCTGGCTTCACTCATCTTTTGATACTTCTCTAATAATTGAGCGAAGGTGACTTTAGATTTCCTCCTTCGGTGCTTATCGCTGCCTTTGTCCCTTCTATCATTGCAGGCATCGATCTTTGAAATTTCTTGTTGCCCCCAGTGTTAGGTGTCCCTGATGGAGTTTGATGGAACGTTCGTCTTCAGGATTGCTGGCTTGAATAATTTCTTTGCTTGACGAATTGACCCCATCATCTCCAGTGCGTACCCGTCCGTCATGCGATGAGCCGGCTTGAGGCAGCCGAGTCGTCACCTAATCGCCGTCAAGATTAATGCTAGCCGGCTAGCTATCAGCTCGTGCTTCAACAAATTCCAATCGTCCTTCGAAGGCCGATTGTGCATCATGAAACACATCGCAGTCTGTGATGTTCTGCTTGAACGAATCAGACATTCGCTCTTGTCTTGACGACTCGACATGGTCATCTTCTATGATAATTGGGTTAGCTGGCGACACACCGACAACATGATTCTCCATGCCCGGACTGATGGTACAATGTATGTTCCTTAGCGGATATAGGGATACCGGCTTTGGAATTATGAAACCGAGTGGTGCCGGCTTAAAGTCACCCAACTCGGCTACGCATAGTCTTTTGCCCTCCGTTTCTGATTTTTCTGAATCGGCTAGGTTGAAGGACTTCGCACCTGGCTTTGTGTTTCAGCAACCAAAATAGCTTCATAATATATATCTCATCTGAGACCAAATGTTAGCCTGGCATGAAACAAGCAAAGTTGTCCATATGAATATAAAGCTTAGCCGGCATGACGGGAACAACATTGGTTGCGATAAATTGTCACTATTAGCCTCTATGAATGGTACGATATGTTGACCCGCATAATTAGTGACAAGACTATTCCTAGCAGACAAGTTACTCATCCCGATTGGTCTTTCAACATTAATTAAAACCGTGTTGGAAAATGCATCAACAATATGATTATGACCAAATCTAAAGATAAGTAAATTGTCGGCTAGGCATACCTCTTCGAAGACGTCAGGAAACTGCGATGTTGGCGCATCGGAAACAATGCTTTGCTCCACCTCTGAATAATTCTCTGACGTCTTGTCTTCCTTTTCTGGATCCCGTGCCGCGTCACCTGGACGCTCCTTGTCAACCGAACTTTATTCGGCTTCTCTTTCGGGCTCTTGATGTTCATCGTTAACCAAACTTTGTTCGGTCGTGTCTTCTTGTTGTCGATGCTCATCATCCTCGGCACGGAACTCGTCGGGGAGTAAGCAAACTCCCTCGCATCCAAAAAGTCGAGCACGGCCAGCTTGTGTTGCTCGCCGTGCTCCTCCTTGATGAAGCTCTCCTCTGCCAACTTGATAGACCCGACATGAATGCCCGACTCGCCATTGCCGGAACCGCTAAGTCCGGCTTCTGCAAAGTCGGTCATGATAGCTGGCTCGGTCTTCCTTTGCTGATTGGACCCGCCGCCTGTATTGCATGACTCAGCTTATTTTGCCGGCTTGATCGTATTGACCGGGTCAACCCTGTCTTGTTGGTTGATCTGCAGAGCTTCGGCTTGTTGTATCGGTAGCGTAGAAGGCTCGATATGATTGTTGCATGGAAGAATAGACGCTCGAGTATCTTTCTTACGAGTTGTGTAAAACATCTGTAAGTATTCTCCATCACGCTTCTTTCTGAGATCTTCGAACTCCTCTTTGCGCTTTCTCCTGATAACTTCATAGCCTTGACGTTGTTCGTCTGATAATTGCTCCCAAGTAGGCATAATGAAGTTACCGGTGTCAGCCTCTATAGGCTGAGATTACCCCCTGACTCTTTTGGCCTATGACTCCTGCTTAAATATAGCCATTACTGTAGCGGAGTCACAAGGTTGCCCACTTTCGCTTAGCTCCTGGAGGATTTCATCGATTCTTCTGCAGTTGGCTCTAATCATCCGCTTCAGGTTCTCATCTTCTGGTCGGGATTGTCCCCCAGCACTCTTGGTTTCTTTCGGCCATGGGTTGCCGAAATTTTGCGATTGCATAGGGGAAGTATTGTACGTCATAGTATTATAAGCCGGTATGTGTGCTCCTGCGGAATCATCACTAATTCGGCCATATCCATGGAGGTGAGCCAAATCGCGAATATCGCTAGACGCGTAAGGTGTCGACTGAGTAGTCATATAAGGCGCGGTATAGATCGGCTGAGAATAACCGGCCGAGTAGCTTGTGGAAGCATAACCGATTCCCCCATCCATCGGCCTGTTTGGGGACGACCCGCATATTGCGAGTTGGCAGCCGATGGATAAAACTGTGAGACATCCTCTAGACTATGAAGTGTCCCATGTTGATCAATCGAGTACTCAATGTTATTCAACGGCCTATAATCTGGGGCAACCGATGCATGAGAACTCGAACAAGCTCGCTGTGAGCAGGTAAGGCGGTCCTCAATCGGCTTCTGCTCATAGCTATGTGGAAGATAACCAGAGCTAGCCGATAAAGTATGCCCACCTGCACCGACACAAGGGCTATTTGCATCCACGTAAGTAGGTTGATGATACATGTTACCGTATTTGTAGATTGCCGCCTCTTGATGCGCTCCTCGTAGCAAGAACGGGCTAGAGACCGTTCGATGCTTCGTCCCCAGCGGAGTCGCCAAAAAGTGTGTTGCGCTAGAAACGCGTCACACGAACACGTCCTCATGTACCCACGGCGCCGAGGGATATGCTCCGCAACTAGCACCGCAGGAGGCCGGCTGAAAGCGCGATACGCAAGACAATCCAGCCGGCTCTTTTGATACCAGATGACCAGCCCCTCGGGACAAGCCCCGTCGGAGGAAGCCGGCGTCGATTGGTGCTCCAGGTCGACCTGATCGCCCCTAGAGCCTCGTGACCTTGCAGCTTGCCGGCATGATGATCGGATTACGAAGGAACGAGAAGCATAGGTACAAGGGTGATGGATAAATTGAACACGCGAAGGTGCGATAGATTGATTGGTTCGATTGGTGTTATTCAATCGGCTGTCACCTCTCACATATATATGAGGCCGCTGGACTTCCCGTACAAGCATAGGACTTTCTCTACAAGGAAATTACATCAAAACCGTCATAAAACCCTATACCTAGTCCAAGTCGAACTCCTGTCCAGATTCGCAGCACCTCCTGACCTGCTTCTTGTTGTGGCTGCCAAAGTCGTATACAAACTCAGATGGATATGGCCCAAAGACCAAATATGTACGTCTCGACGAGGTGAACAACTCTTGCGACTATGATTTTTTCCATCTAAGGCCGTCTTGATGACTTTCCGGGACCATCTTCCTCTTCAGGTCGGATTCTGGCAGGTGATAGGTCAATTCGCCCGGGTCTTGCCAAAATTCTGTAGGCCGCATACTAACTCGGATGAAGATACTTCCAAAAACAATATTGTGCGCCTCGACTATACGCACAACTTCCATGTTAGGCACTTTCCCATCTGAGGTCATCTTCATGGTGTTTCGGATAGATCTTCGTATGCTGTTTGGTGCCGGATTGAGCGGTCGACTGGGTCATGGCAGCATGCATGCCGGTTTCTAAGACATGAAATGCCGGCAACTGGGGTAATACCGGATCTTGGACGATGGCGGCTCTAGCCGGCTCCTGGAAGAATGTCGGCTTCTGGACGATGACGACCTCCTGAGAGAAAGCCAGCTCCTGGACGCGAATGCCGAATGTCGGCTACTGGATGGAACGTCGGGTCCTGGGGCGATGCCGGCTTTCAGGCAATGTCGGCTTCTTGGATAATGCCAGCTCCTGGGACATTGCCGGCTCCCGGATGACACTGGACCAATAATGGCGGCGACTTTGGTTGCCGGGACATGGTGGCCTACAGCCTGGCGGCTTAGCGGTTGGGACATAGCTTGCCTCCTTCCTCCTTCTCCATGTCTTGACGTCTTCCTGAGTGCATCTTGCCTAAGCAAAGAAAATCTAGGGACAAACTTTCCAGGTGCCAAAAACGGGTGCGAACAACTAGCTAAACTAAACTCTATATATTTGGAGGTGGTGCCATGGCACCCCCACTGGATACGCCCCTGCCCTGCCTCCCGGCTTGCTTGCGTGAGCGACTCCGGAGGTGACTCCAAACCCTAGGAACAAAGCCGCCCCTTCCCCTGCCTCCTTGGCCGTGAAAGGCGGGCGCGCACCCTGGTGGAGCTCCTTCGCGCGGAGAAGGAACGTCGTGTGGGTCACAGGATGGCCGACCTCGGCGTGGCGGAGGTTAGTCAGAGCGGAGGGTGGCGGTCTGGCGGTGCAGCGACACGACAGTAGGAGGCTGCGGGAGAGGGCGTGCGCCGGCTGGTGGCGGCGCTCGGGCCCGGTCTGGGCCGAGCGAGCCACAACCGTGGCGCTTCCAGCCAGTGACAGCGTTGCCTGCGTGGGTCTGCAACCCCTCCACCCCAACCAAACCTTTCTTCCTCCCTCCTCCCACCCCTCCTGGCCGCCGCTGATGGAGGATCGCTGGGCGGGCGAGCATGCGAGCAACGGCCCTTTGGGCGGTGGCTGCTCTGCTATGCCCCAACGGATCCTGGCGGCGGAAGCTGCGGGTTGTCGTGGCGGTGGCCATAGTCCACAGCGGCGTGTGCAGGTGGCTGAGTGTTGTCTGCTCGACGTGCTCCCGACGGTGGCCGGCCTGCACCCACTCCTGCGACGACGAGTTCCTAGGCTTCCCTCCGGTCTGCCCCTACATCGACGGTCTTCGGAGGTCCTTGCTCATGGGTCGAGGCGAAATCCCCGCGCGGCGAACGGGCTGCGCTGTCAACGGCGATGCCCGAGGGTGCCGCTTCCTCTTTGGAGGCGTTGGCATGACCCTGACCGGACTTCCTCCTCGAGCACCGGGGAAAACCCTAGGTCCGGCCTTCCGGAACGGGCAACAACAGCGTCTCGAGGTTGTTCCCCTCTTGAAGGCCCTGTTTTGGCTGCATGTGGAGTACCTGATGTGGTAGCTAGAGGTTGGCGATGTGTTGCTCTGGCGAAGACTGCTACACAGGGAGTGGAGCTGTAATCGTCCCCGGAGGCGTTGGCAACGGCGATGTCGCTGCCCTGTTGCTCCGAGTCTTGACACCTCGCCATTCTTGGCTGGAGGCAAGGCTGAGCGAGGCCTAATGTCGTTGCGGTCTGTAGTTGAGAGTATCTCCTTACCTTGTGTACTCGCTTGGTGAGGACGGTTGTGTGTGTGTGTCCCCTCCTTTCTGGAGGTTGTACCCCGGATGTCTTCTTGTTCAATGAAATGTTGCGTTTCTCGAAAAAAGACCAAAAGGGAAAATAAATGAATCTGCATACTTGAACATAATGTTATGGTTGAGCGAATGAATACCTTATTTTTTAGAAACAGAGCAGCAGAGTGATGAGCAGGTTCATCTTTGAAATACTCATTGTCTGTGTAGTAAAGCTGGACCTAGAAAGAACCATTGTATGTGTATCAAAGCTTATTGAATGCAGGTTCATTTTCAGAGCACACACATGAATTTCAGATGATGTGCATGAGTCCAAAAATTGCCATTTTGCTACATATATAGATTCATAAATATATAGTGAATAAACCATTTGAAGGTGTGTTGCTGAAAAGATCATGGCCTTCAGTTAATTTATTTCAAACTCTCCTGCAGAAGAGGATACAGAAGACGATCTAGACTGATAAACATTATAGATGAGAAAAAACAAGTATATTGGAAAAGGAGTATAAGTTACATACCAGGAAAATGAATTTACTTGCAGTATTGGTGCTAGGGAAAGAGGCGTAGCATTGATTGGTACACTTGCTTACAGGCAGAAGGAACACACAGTATATCAATCAGTTAACTTATATAATGTGGCAAACTGATTGGAGGGGTAAACTATATATCGGTTGCAGGGACTTGTAGGGAGCCCCTGCAAGGCTGCAACCAGGAAGATATGATTTCTTATTTGAGGATACTGAGGCTCGGTTGTTCGTAAATTTTAAGATAGAGATTGTCAGACTGGACTTAAGAGTTTTCTGACGCGCCGAGCTCCCATTGCCAACATGTGTAGTTGATAAACCTACAAACCATATACACAGAAGAAATAAAATAACATGCATATGTAGATGAAGTACACCCATCGCTGTCAAATAGATCATGCCCATGAACAGTAAAAACATATATGATCTAAATCGACAAACATCGTCTAGAGTTCTGCTGGTGCAGACCATCACGGTCCATGGAGAGCTCGTCGGTGTGGTACTCTATGTGCCCCACTGTCGCAGACGATGTCGTCGGGTCCCTGGAGACTTGTAGGACTGAGATATATCTTAACATGTGAATGAGCACCAATCTGAGAGAGGTAAAGATTCAGCTCGGTAGGTACCTATGTGAGGGAAAGACACTAGGATGACTCCAATGGGGCGACCCAAACGGACGCGCGTTTGGTCCGCGTTTGGTCTATTTGGGTCGGCAAACGGACGCGCGTCCGGCTCATGTCCGCCTCTTTCCAGCCACTGCCCCTAACGGCCCGACGCATCCAGTCCGGCCAACTTTTTTTTCTTCCAATATTTCATTAAACATAGAATTTTGAAGATTACATTGAGAATTTATAATAAAATATGACCTATAATCTAGACCTTCTCCTCGTCGTCGTCCTCCTCCAGTGGTGGTGGTGGAGTAGCAGGCGCATCGATGGCCGGGGGTGGCGGTGGCCCGGCACGTACTCCGGTGCCACTGTCGCTTCTGGTTCCACGGCGGCAGGAGCCCACGGCGGTGCGAACCACCTTGGGTCTGACAAGGCGAGCCGAGATTCCCAGGGAGACCAGGGCTCCCAGGGATTGTACGCCGGGGCAGGTGGGCGCGGTGGAGTAGCCGGCACGACTTCCTCCTCCTTCGGCACGGCGTCCTCCTCGGGCACGACTTCCTCCTTCTTCGGCACGGCGTCCTCCTCAGGCACGACTTCCTCCTCCTTCGGCACGGCAAGCGCCGCCTGCACGGCCACAGCTTCGTCTTCCCGGTTTGCCACCGGTGCGATGATGAGCAGCGGACCGCGGCGAGGCAACTATATAGCCGGCCGTACGCGGTTTTGGAGTAGCCGGGTCGTCGGGCTAATGTGAATGCCGGCGATCCATCTCCCTACATTAATTTACACTATCATTAAACCTATTTAATAACCGGCCACCGCCATGGCCGATAAGGGGGGAGATCAAGGGCTTCGGCCTTGAGGAACGTCCAGCCAGCCGCCCGTTTGGCCACGGCCTTGAGAAACACGTAGCACCGCTGGCCTTGGCATCGCGTTGCCGCTTGCGCCTGGCTGCGCGTTTGGCAGTCTCCGCCGCGCGACGTGTTTGCTCCATCTCGGCCTCCTCTGCCGCGTCTGCAACGGCGCGCGCAGCGACTCCGGCGACTCCTATGGACAGTTAATGCGGGGTAGGTGACCGTTGTATCACACTGACACGGGGGCCAAGCGCGGGCCAGGGGCGGACTAGGGCAGGACACAAAAGCGCTCCGCTCGCGTCCGTGGCCGACGCATCGGTGGCCCAAATTTGGGCCAAGAATGGGCCGCGGCGGACCGAAAAACGGACCGCGGTCCGTTTGCGTCGCCCCGTTTGGCTGTGTTTTTGGCCTCCACGGGCAGGAACGGAGGCGCGCAGACTAGATGCGTCGCCCCGTTGGAGTAATCCTTAGGTAGAGAGAATGGACTCCTGCCTTGTTTGTCCGCCGCAGCCTGTGTGTCCTTGATTGTAGCTAGCCCCCATCCCCTCCCCCATACCGATCTATCCTCCTGTGCTCGGAAGCACGGATACGGCAAAATCTGCCGAACTGCCGTGGGGATACGCGGGGATACGGGGATACGCGAATTTGCAGTATCCCCGAAATTCGAATTAAAAGAAAAAGGGAAAAAATCAGGGATACGGGGGACACGCAAGGTTAGTAGCCACAGGAGGTTAGGAGGAGATGAAACCTGGAGGTCAGGGAGGAAGGAGAGGAGGCTGGCGGCTGGGAACTCATGGTCAGGGAGGAGGAGAGGCAAGGGAGAGAGCACATGAGAGGACCGCCGGCGCAAGAAAGGCAGCGAGGAGGAAGCAGAGGAGGCTGGCGGCGTTAGGAGAGGAAGATTCACGTAATGTGTGCTAGGGTTATTGAGGGGTGAGCTGGGAGCAGTTAAATGGGCCGTGCTGGGCCTGGCCGGCCTGACAACTTTGCTATGTTTGCTGTGTAATGGGCTATGTAATGGTTTATTGAGTCCCCTTAAAAAATATAATGATTTATTTTATATATACTTGCCGTATCCCCGAATGACTGTTTTTGAAAAATGCCGTATCCCGTATCCCCGTATGCGTATCCCCGTCTTTCTGTCCCCGTGTCCGTGCTTCGTAGCTCCTGTGTCCCGTCCTGGAGCAACCGCTCTCGTGAAACCGGTTGCGGGATGGTCAGGTCATGCCCGTCATGGAGATGGCGTCTACTTGAAAAACGAATCTGCTGGCACCATCGGTATATAGGAACCGACGAACTTGGTGGGGGAAGCGAGCTGACAGTGGCAATGCTGGGCTGAAATATGAAGCATCTAAATGCACATATCAGGGCAGGCCGGCAGGGTGGCTGAATAGTGAATACTGGGGCGGAATAGTGGGGCCCATGATGGCATGATAGAGCGAGAACTGGAGGGAATTAATTGTTTGAAAAGATGGAGCGACGGAGAGGAGGAGACCTACTATTCATCATCAATTAATTGCTTGATTCATGTTCGCTGTTCATGGAGGCAAGCAGCCGACTGTTGGAGTGAACCAAAACTGAACCGGACCAACCGATGACGTGGGTTAAAAAGCTGAGGTGGAAGGCTAATGAGATGGAATGCTTGCATGTTGAGAGAAATTAGGTAGTGGGTGCTCCTATTTAGATATAGAAGATTATTATAGAAATTGTTGTCAGCATATTGTGCTGCAAACTAAATCTGAGTAAAGAACACTGTATTGGGTCCAAAATACAACTTAGTGTAGTACAGCAGTAGTGAAGCTCCAAAGGGCAGCAAGGACTGTATTTTTATCATTTCAGTTTTAGATAACGTAGAAAATGTTGGGAAATTATGATAGGTAATAGGTTTGTGAAATGGTACCACGAAAACAGCTCCAACTCTGCTGTTGTGTGCTCACCAAATTCATCATTTATTATTATTTCAGAGTGCAAGGAGAGGATAGTTGCAAACTTGTCAAATTTCGCATATGACCCTTATAACTACGCCTTTATGCGTCAGGTTGATGATTTCACATGCCTTTTGTTTTGGCCATTTTCAATGAGCACTGTTCTGGATTAACTTTCCTAGTAAGATGGTGTCTCTGTTCTGTTTGGTCAGCTGAATATTCTCGAGTTGTTCTTGGACTGCATCACGGAGTCAAATGAAAGGCTTGTTGAGTTCGGCATTGGTGGAATATGTAACTCATGTGTCGGTGAGCAATCTGATGCCTTGAATTCTATGATTTCTTGTTTATTGTGAACCATGCAAGACACTTACTCTTTGTGTATTTACTGAACTTAAATTTTGATACGGTCATCTTATTCTGTTTGCCTACATGCAATCCAGCAAATGCTTCAGTTATTACACAACGTGGTGGAATCCCATTGGTTGTACAATGCTTATCTAGCCCAGTTAGGAATATTGTGAGTATTTCTGAAGCTATGAACTACAATCATAACAGTTAGACCACTAATAACAGTATACGTCTTCATTATTTGAAGACTATTTTTTCTGATTATATTCTTCTTATGCGAATATATATTCTCACTTCAACATACACCAACATTTCCATTTGTTTATTGCTTAACAGGTGATTTATGCACTTGGAGCCTTGTACTACTTATGCAACTCTTCAACAAAGAAAGAGATCTTGAAATCGAACGTCCTTCAGATGATAAGAGACTATTCTGCAGCTGGAGCCGTTAGCAACAGCTTCAGCAATCTGGCAAATGCATTCCTGGACAAGCACGTCAACTCGTGACTTCAGTTCAGAAGCGCAGATGGTAAGGCTTGAAGTGTCTTATCTGATAGTGACTAGAGAGTAGAGAATATTGCAGTTCCATGGAAGTTTATCGAAGCACAACAGTAAGCAGTATTGACATTGAGCTGAAGCCTTTAGAACCTCTGAAAATTCATAAGTTCATCAGTGTTGATGTCCTGGTGTTTATTCCTGACAATCGTGGCTATACTGTAGTTGATTGGGAATTGTAGTTGATGAGGATTTTGCAGTATAAGGAAGGAGGATAAATGCATCTTTGTTTAATCAAGGTTCTGGAATAAATTTTCTATGTTTCAAATAGATAGCCGCATGGACATTAACAATTGAAGTGCTTCAAAAGGATTTCATTAATGACTCGGAGCCGTGAAACATGAAGTGCAATTAACAAGAACGTGCGGGTGAGCTAGACTTTCTGGGGCTGCTCTCAATGGACGCGGACGAATAGAGCTCGAGTTCTCGCTTGCTCTTGCATGTTTGTGGGTGAATGAGTGGATCTTGTTAAATGTCTCATTTTTAAATAGGGTATAATAAATGCTCCTGGATGTTCATATCTGAGTATGCATGTTCATTTGTCTAGCACATTTTGTCATTTGCTTAACCGATTTAGGATTAAGTGACAAAATGACTTGCATTTCACATTTTGCAAATTGAGATTTGTTCATGTTTGCTGAACAAAAATATCCAAGCATATTTTGTCATTTGTCTAGAGATTTGGGATCAAGGCGAGTGCATTTCACAATTTGAAAATTAGAATTGGTCACGTTCTCTGCGTAAAAATGCCCTAGCACATTTTGTTACTGTCTAGCCGATTTGGGGTTAATTGATTACAGAGAGATTTAATACAAAAAGCGAGCACGCGCACTCTTCAGGGCTTCCCTGCTCTTGAACTGCAATCTCTCACTAACATCTTCCACACCCGACGATGGAGGCTGGGCATGCCATCTCACTCTACATGCATGTGCCAATACGTGAAACTCCACTCCCATGATAACCTTTGGGATTAAATCTCCCAATGCCGCTCATTCCTAGGGATAGTCACCAAGTTCTGCCACGATAGCAATTGCATAAAGTATTTTTTGCTGAAAGATGTGAGGCTTGTCTGAGACACAGGCAGAAGGCAAAAAATATTTGCAGTTTTGTTTCCTTCTCTACATTGGTTGGTTGTGTGATTGTGTCACCACTCGGACCTGCGGTATATGTAGATATGCAGAAGGTATGATGCGTCAGGCAAGTAGGTGCAGCTTGCTTACCCGCTGCATCAAATTATCTAGGTCACACATCCGCTTCTTTTTTCAATGTTCCAAGTACAGTTGTGGTAAAGGGACGTAGCCTCGGTGGTTATAGATAGTACCACGAGTGCCGTAACAAGTTAAGAAGGACATGTTCCCTCTATATATAATCTAAAAAGTAAAAAAACTGATGTTCCTCTAAACAAGTTAGAGCAATATCAGCTTAAGTATGCCTCCTTATCTTTGTTCGTGACGTTGTGATGATTGTACTTTGATTGATCGTTAGGAGTTAAGCTGTGTATCAGATGTTAAAATACATCACATTGAGCTTTGTATTGCTTAGCAATCCTTCACCAAAGAAAGTGATGCTTAAAACACATGTAGTTATGCCTTGTTTATTTCTATTGTGTTTTAGGTGATTGAAGGGATAATCCCTAAGTATCCCCCACCAACCACCTCATTTTTGTCTATATTAAAAACTCTACCCCATACTAGTGTATTTGAGTGAAAAATATTTGTGGCGGTTTGATTGGATTGGGTGAAAGGAAAATTTTCACCAAATCCCCTCCCATCCCCAAATTTCTTGGGGGTGAAAATACACCACTAGTAACAAGACCTTAGGGTGATACGAGATTGATCATTGATGCAACACTCATCATTGATTTAGTGCTCTTAGAGCTCACGTCGCGCTGCAATAGTGCGGCACCCTTTGATAATCTATAACTTACCTCTAGAATTCCACTATATATAACGTTGACGCTCCGCCAAAATGTGTCAGAGCGAGTGAAAGGCAAGCTTACCCACGGTGTTAACTTGCCCATAGTATGGTTTCTCCACCCAAAATCATGAATCTCTTTGTTCAGCAACTCGCATCCTCAAATATTCCGCACATTGAGAAAATCCTTTTTTCGTTGCCGGCGACGAAGATGTGATAACTTTTGGAAATTTAAATTTTCAAAATTTTGTAAGATTTTTTTTCCATCGGCACATGGACCACCAAGCCCAACAAAACCCCGGCCTTTCTCCACATCTCGATCCGCCGCGTGTCGGCCCTTCTTCCCAATCCATCGCGCGCCGGACCTCCACAGTTCCCCTGCCACCGTTGCTCCCACCACCGCCACCACCGCCGAGGCTAGCACTGACCCTCTCCCCAGCTCCTACGCCGCCATCGCCGCAGCCTCCTCCCCCGAAATCTGAATCCAACATCCCCTGCCTGAAGCGTGTTAGCAGCGAGGGCGGCGTGAAATTGGAAGAGGCGGTGGCCCGAGATTGGTTGGATAAATCGAGGCTTCGGGCGGAAGGGACGAAGGGGAGGAGGCTTTGGTGTGTCGTTTGGGCGATGCGACGATGACGGGCTGAAGGCGGTTTTGCGGTTTAATGTGACGCAGTTTTGGCCGCCTTTTCTTCGGCTCGTACTTCGACTGCTAATCCCAGGTGAGCTCCTAATTTTCTGATTTGTTTTGGCTATATTAAATTAGTCAAGTATCTTGAAGACAAGCCTGACATTAGCGTGAAAAACAAGAATGGTTAAGAAATAAATTGGTTGAGGATATTAAACGGGAATATGGCAGTACTTTGTACATGGCAGCATGATCGGATCTTGCCCACTTTTGTAGGTGTTGTGATTTGTTAACCAGTTTGCACTTGCCACCATGTTGATAGTTTAGTGGTCGTTTTTTGTTTTAGCTTATTAGTTTAATTTTTCCGTAAGAACAACGCAGTTGCTATTTGAATTGGGACAAATTTATCTGAGTTGATATTACCGAACCCTTGGTTTCATTTCTTTTACGTGTTGTCCTTTTGCTGACCACCATCACTCAAATTTCCCTTATATAGATTTATGTATGTCATGTGTTTGATGGAATGCACAGGAAAACAATTATGGGCTCACTGGCAGGTGCCTTACGTGGTCTTTTGTTGAGAAGGACTGCATAGTTCAGAGTAGAACATGGAGTTGATGGTCTTCTGTTTTTAGTGGTTCTATGATGACAAATAGTATCGGGAGTTCGGGACATATATTGATCCAGTGACCTTTGTTAGATTGGGGCATCATGGTTTTCTATTCTCTTAAGGATTTGGTCTTCTAACATTACAGCTACGCATGCCTCTTTTGCCATGCAAATTATGTGCCTACACCTGAATCAGATTTAAATATGGTATGCGTTGCCATTAAGTACTGACCACCTTTTTTATTCTACATATCATGTCACTGTTGATGACTAAATCTGTTGGCATATGGTAATTTATTTCTTTGCAAGAACCACCAATGATCACACCATAAAACTAGAATAGCAGCCTGTTGATAGAAGCTTCTACTGAAGTAAGTTGTACTTCAGAGGAGGTGCCTGTTGGTACTCATTCCAGATGTCCAATTCCGATTGATATTGCTTTGCATTACAAAGCCAGTTTTCACATATCCTGACTCGAATATTTTCCATTCGTCTTTTTTGTTTCTTAAATGCCATTATTCACATAAACTCAAGCATGTAAATTTATTTTGAAGTTAATTAAGCTTGGCCAGCATGGATGCAAATAGTATCCTTATTAGTTAGAACAGGAGAGATTAGTTTGATCGATGGAGTAGTCACATCTGCTGGATATACCATGTCCTGACTATACGTGGATGCATGATGTTTCGAGCTTACAAGAACTAAGAAGGCAAAATAATACACCATGCTTTGGATATGCGATGAAAATGTGAAATATCAGTTTGTAGATGCTATCCGGCATGAATTCATTCCTTGGCAAATTGGCAGTGCTTCTTTTTTGTCGATCTCCTGTTCTTTTCCCCCTTAATTAGCATATTTACTAAGTAAGTTGTCCAAAGTAAAATGAGAACAAAAGTATCTGAATTCCATGCCTTTTTTCCTCACATAGTCCCGCACCAGGGCCCTGGCCGCGACAGAGACGTGATGTTCACGAATGCCCAGCGTCAGGTCGAGCGCACCGGCCGCGGCGGCACCCCGAGAGACCAGTACCTTCAGGTTCGCCTCCTTCCCGCCTGCTTGGTTAGGTATTGCTCGATGTCTTCCGATTTCTCCAATGATTCTTCTAACTGCTTACTCGTAACCGTAATCATGATTTTTCTCAGGATCTAGTGACCCAGTTCCAGGAGTCAACAGATGAAGGTAAAAATCTGTTGGTTACTTTGTTTCTTCTTTCTGAAGCTTGCATCAGAGGCAAATTTCTGTCTGTTTCAACTAGAATCGCGTGTATTCTTTTAGAGGGAACAGAAAACAGAAGCTAGTTCTTTAGGAATTATTGTAGAAATTGGTGTCAGCACATTGTGATGCTAACCAAATTTGGTCGCTGAGGCGCTGAGTAAAGTACATTGTATTGGGTCCAATATAAAACTTAGTGCACTACAGCAGTAGTGAAGTTCCATAGGGCACCAAGGAAACGATGCGCAAAAGATTCTAAGCAAACTAAAAGGTTGTCATATAGACTGTTTTTTATCTTTAGTTTTAGTTCACGCAGAAAATGTTGGGAAATTATGGTAGGTAATAGGTTTGTAAAATGTTACCATGAAAATAGCTCCACTCTGCTATTATGTGCTCACCAAAGTCACCATCTATTATCATTTCAGAGTGCAAGGAGAGGATAGTTGCGAACTTGTCAAATTTCGCATATGACCCTTATAATTACGCCTTTATGCGTCAGGTTGATGATTTCACATGCCTTTTGTTTCGGTCATTTTCAATGAGCACTGTTCTGGATTAACTTTCCTATTCAGTAAGATGGTATCTCTGTTCTGTTTGCTCAGCTGAATATTCTCGAGTTGTTCTTGGACTGCATTACGGAGTCTAATGAAAGGCTTGTTGAGTTCGGCATTGGTGGAATATGTAACTCATGTATCGGTGAGCAATCTGATGCCTTGAATTCTACGATTTCTTCTTTATTGTGAACCATGCAAGACACTTACTCTTTGTGTATTTATTGAACTTAAATTTTCGATGCGATCATCTTATTTTGTTTGCTTACATGCAGATCCAGCAAATGCTTCAGTTATTACGCAATGTGGTGGAATCCCATTGGTTGTACAATGCTTATCTAGCCCAGTTAGGAATACAGTGAGTATTTCTGAAGCTGTGAACTACTACCTCCGTCTCAATTTATAAGACGTTTTGGTAGACTAATTTGGGACAGTGGAAGTACAACCATAAAGTTAGGCCCCTAATAACAGTACAGGTCTTCTTAATTTTGAAGACTATTTTTTTCTGATTGTTTCCTTCTTATGCGAGTATATTTACTCTTGATCGATTTGGATACTTTGGGAACTAGGCTAGAGAAAGAGTGGAGAAATTTGAACTGGGAAATTTCTTTTGGTAGAACACATTCAGTCGTTTCTCTCTCTATTCCATCCACAATCTTCATTTTACGTAACTATATATTCTCACTTTAACATACACCAACATTTCTATTTGTTCATTGCGTAACAGGTGATTTATGCACTTGGAGCCTTGTACTACTTATGCAACTCTTCGACAAAGAAAGATATCTTGAAACCGGACGTCCTTCGGATAATAAGAGACTATTCTGCAGCTGGAGCCGTTAACAGCAGCTTCAGCAATCTGGCAAATGCATTCCTGGACAAGCACGTCAACTCGTGACTTCAGTTCAGAAGTGCAGATTGTAAGGCTTGAAGTGTCTTATCTGCTAGAGACTAGAGAGTAGAGGAAACTGCAATTCCATGCCCGTTTATCCAAGCACAACAATAAGCAGTAGTGACAATGACATAGAGCTGGAACTTTTAGAACCTCTGAAAATTCAGTAAGTTCATCAGTGTTGATGTCCTGGTGTTTATTCCACACAATCGTGACTATACTGTAGTTGGTTGGGAATTTTAGTTCATGAGGATATTGCAGTAAAATGAAGGAATGAGGATAAATGCATTTTTGTTAAATCCCTGTTCTGGATATACATCATCTATGTTTCAAATATATAGCCACGTGAACATCAACAACAGCTGAAGTGCTAAAAGAGGCTTTCATTAATGACTCACGGGCCATCAAGTGAAATAAAAAACACCCCCCCCCCCCCCCCCCGAGCTGTACATTTAGGCCGGGTGGTTGTTGATCTGCTATCTCAGTCTGTGGCCCAAAACGTCCACCCAAGCGTGGCCCCAAACCGGCCCCAAACGACCGGGCGGTCCGGCACACCCCAAACCCAGCCCATATCTGGGCGGGTTTGGGGTAGCGTGGACGCGACCGGACGCGTCCGGACGCGCCCGTCCCGTGGGTCGCTGACAGCGTGGCCCCACGTGGAGGGAGGTGACTGGCGCCGGTAGCGTGACGTGGCTCACCACCTCCTCCGTTCCCCACCGCCGTATTAAATGCCGCCTCAACCTCTCCGCTCCCCACCGGCGTCTCATTTCCTCTCCTCCCCTTTCGCCTCCGCCTCTCCGCTCCCCACCGCCGTCTCTAGCAATGTCTTCCTCCGGCTCCTTCGACTGGGAGGACCTCGACCGGAGGTGGAGTCGGCGGCGCCGGGGCGCTCCGAATCTCCTCCCATCGACGAGGAGGAGCTCGCATTGCGCCTCGCCATTGAGCAGTCGCTCAAGGAGGCGGCGCTAGTGGCCAGCGGGCAATGCAGCCGCGTCCGCCGCGCAGATCTGCGGCAAGCGCGGCGCTGGCGGCCAGCGGATGCGGCTCCGTGCCCGTCCGCCGCCGGGCTTCTTCCCCGTCGCCCTCCATGATGCAGTCGGCGCCGCCGATGCGCGCGACCCCGCCGCACATGAAGAAGAAGGCGCGTTCCCCATCCCGCCGATCAGAGCTCCTCCGGGCTGGAGGATGCTCCCCGATGGCCCCGGTGGGTGGCGTCTTCTTCCGGCTTCCCCTCCACGGAGGGCGCCGGAAACGGAAGGCAAGGTCTTCCGCCGCCTCCGCAACGCCGACCCTCGAGCGGCGGCAGCCACGGTGGTGAGGGCTGCCAAAGAGGCGGGCGTCCCCCCGGACGTCGTTGCCTACTCCTTGACTACGGCGGAGACGGACGCGCGGCGCCTCCGCCGCAAGAACAAGGAAATGTTCGACGCCGCCGTCGCCGCGTCCATGCGGGAGGCAGAGGCGAATACCGCGCGGCATGCCTCGCCTCCGAGCAGGCGCGCCATGTCCGCCTCATGGCGGCGCGGTCCAGGAGCGGCGACGGCACCTCCGGCTCCAGCGGCGACCCTACGCCGTCTTCGAGCGGGTCCGCCGCCCCGGCGCAGATGAGAAGGGGAAGGGCAAGGCGCCGGAGTGAAACTCCTTCACCGTCGACTGCTCCGCCGCCGCGAGAAGATTATTTTGCTAGTTTTAGATGTATATTTTGCTAGCTAGTTTGTAGATGCTCTATGTAGTATGTCCGAACTTGATGAACTATGACTATGAATGATCTACGTAAATTTTCTACCTGCATGGATTGCATGGTTTTAGGGGTTTAGGTTTGGGGGACACGGTTGTAGAAGGCCTAATTTGGGGTCTGTCCGGTCAGTGTCCGCGGACGAGCCCGGACGCGTCCGCGGACACTTTGGAGGCTGGATTTGAGGGCTCCGCTTGGAGATGCTCTTGGACCAACATCTTCCACAACCGATGATGGAGGATAGCCATGTCATTCCACCACCAAGGTGTTTACATGCATGTGCCAAGACGTGAAACATGATGACGAGGATTCACCCTGGGTGGGATTAAACTTCCCAATGCCGCTCATTCCACCACCAAACACGCTGTGGGATAGTCACCAAGTCCTGCCACGATAGTAATTGCAGAAAGATTTTTCTTGCTCAAAGATGTTATGCTTGTCTCAATAGAGACAGGAGGCAGAAGGTAAAAGGAGACTTGCAACTTTGTTTTCCTTCACTACATTGGTTGGTTGTGTGATAGTCTCACCACTCGAACCTGCAAGATATATGTGGATAGGCAAAAGTTATGATGCGTCAGGCAAGTTGGTGGAGCTTTGCTTACCCGCTGCATCAAATTATCTAGGTCACACATCCGGGTTTTTTTTTTCAATGTTCAAAGTACAGTACGGTAAACACACGTAGCCTCGGTGAATATAGATAGTACCAGGAGTCTCATAACAAGTTAAGAAGGATATGGTCCCTCTAAAATATAGAAAGCACAAAACTAATGTTCTTCTAAATAAGTTAACAAGCATATCAGCTTCAGTATGCCTCCTCACCTTTGTTCGTGATGTTGTGATGATTGTACTTTGATTGATTGTCAGGAGTTAAGATGCTTACGAAATCATCAGGAGTTAAAAATACATCACTTGGAGCTTTGTATTGCTTAGCAATCCTACAACAATGAAAGAGATGCTTAAAACAGATGTGCTTAAGATGATACGAGACTTCACTATTCAGCAACTGGAGCCGTTAATAGCAAATGTGTTCTAAACAAATGCGTCAACTTGTGAGTTCAATTCAAAACCGCTTGAAGGTAAGGCTTGTACTCCATCCGTTCCAAATTAATTGACTTCCATTTATCCACATGTGAATGTATCTAGACAGGTTACATGTATAATACATCCACATTTGTACAAATGGAAGTCACTTAATTTGGAACGGAGGGAGTAGCATTCATGTGACAAAGACCTGAGAAGAGGCTACGTATAAATTAGAAATGTCCATAGCTGCTTATCCAAGCACGTCAATGAACAGTATCCAGTATTTTACAACTTTTTTTTACGGGGGACTACAACAACATTTACTGACATTCGCTAAGCTGGTGTAAACTCTTGCTTACTAGAGCCAGATAACTCAAGTACTACTGTTTATGAATACATTGAAAATCACAGGTAAGGACGTGTCCCTAGGCTTCGACATGTTGATCTCACTTTGTTCCTGATTCAACCGGTGTACATACCCCGACAATGGTTAAACAACACCCTTTCCTTCTTCACATCTTTTTTTTTTCAAGATTGACGAGGGGGAATAAATCTCCACTGCTTGTTTCATTCATCAAAAGCAGACTGGCGGATTATGTTCTTACAAATAGATGAGAAATTACAGGGGGATACAAGGGAAGGGAAGACAAAGAAAATACATGAAAAAAGACAACTAGAAGGGGAACATCAAGAGCCACCATGAGATGCACAAGAGGTGAGGGGTGCAGTCGATGGAACACAATGCCAAGACTCGGCAATCAGCCAAGCGCACCACATTGGCTTGTGACTCGAATCCCATGGCACAATCCAGGAGCGCCACCATCATCATCGGCGAGTATCAAGCCTAGCACCCAGCACAAACCTAGACAGGGAGCTCCGCCACGGGAGGTCGAGACGACAAGCTGGTAGGGGAGGCATCAATTATGTCGTCATTGAGCAAAGGTGATCCGAGACGCCACCAAGAGCCCGAAGCTGTCAACACCGCAATGGTAACCATGGGAGGATCTTCGGCAGGCACATCCATGTGGCCGAGACCACGCGAAGGACCACCGAAGAGAGAAAAACACACCACCATCGGCCCCAAGCTGGCCGCACCAACACCAGCAAACGCCGCACCAACAACCCCAAGTAGCAGCAAGAGCCATCACATGGGTCTCCAAGATGACGCCTCCAAGGAGAATGTGTTGCCGAGGGCACAACACCGTCATCCGACCCGGCAAGCCGAGTCATGGGTTTTCACCCGGAGACCACAAAGCAATGAGCTGGAGGTGCTCAAGCTCCATAGCGACACCTCCAACGAGGAAGCGATGCCAAAAGACACAGCTGCCGCCGGCAACGACAAAGAGTCGATGCAGCACCCCGGAGTTCGAGCACATCCTAGTTGACCACCACCACCAGCCACCGCAGCCTCCACAACTAGCGGAGACAACCCGCGGCAAAGCACCAGCACAAGCCGTCAGGTCCACCAGGGCCGCCGGACGAAACACAAGCACCGTTCTCCACCGAGCTCCATGTCGAGTAGGAGCGGATGAGTGCTGCCCGAGGCCAAGAACCACCATGGTTCCGGGCTGCAGTCCTGCAGCACGCACCAACGCGCACCGCGCACGCCACCATGCGGCTGCCGAAAAAGGCCGGACCCGACCGCCCGCCGCGCCGAGAATGGGGAGGTCTTGCTGCAGCAGCGCCGGCCCATCCGGGGTGCCGACGCACACGCCGACAACCGGCGGCGCCCCCGGGGCCGGGATCTACGGTCGGACCGCCGGGCGCAGAGAGAGGCAGCACATCGCAGCGCTGGTAGGGGGTAGTGCATCCGCTGACGCCGCCGTCGGAAGGCCGGGGAGGCCACCGGCGGCCTTCAGCCGCACGCCGCCGCGACAGGCAGGGGGCCACGTCGCAGGGGGAGGCCGCGCCACCACGGGGGCCACCGTCGAGAGAGGGGCCGCTGCTGCGCGAGAGGAGAGAGCCCGCACCTGCACCCTCCACCGCGGCGCTAGCCCGACGACATCTTCCGGCGACAGCGCAGAGGGGTGGATGCCGGCGGAGGGGCGCGAGAAGGGCCAGGACGCCCACGGAGGTGCGAGCCAACGGGCCGCTGTCACCGGCGAGGGGCCCCAAGCGAGCAGACAAACCTCCAGAACTGCTTTGCAGGGAGCCGAGGCGGAGATCCCCGCCGCCCCCTTCACCGGTGTTGCACGGCCTTCTCCGGCGGTGGCCTCTGGGGGCGACGAGGGGCAGGAGGAGGAAGGAGGGGGTGGCGGCACGGCTAGGGTTAGTGTTCGCCCCTCGGTCGCCTGGAGGGAGGCGACGCGAGGGGGACGCGGGTCAATGTCCTTCACATCTATTTTGACATATAGCAATTGCAGTAAGACAAGTAAAGGGTTGGATTTTTCCGTGTCGCTCATCCCTAAAGTATTGCTACTCCCCGAATAGCTACAATATTAGACAGTGAACTTTTCGAATTTTGTAAAAACAAATCGAGCTCCATGTAACTCACGACTTAAAACCATTTTTCGCATTGGAGGCTCTTTCTCACTCAAAGATGTGGAGCTTGGATGAAAGGGGATGGAAAATCCAGCACTAGACAATAAAAAGAAAACCTAAAGCCTTGTTTAAATAGACCCACTACATGGGTTGTACTTGTACCAACACTCCTTGCTTGGCATCATTCAGATCTCTGGTATATGTAAAATGAAAAAATGCATGATACTCCGAGAAGTAGGTGTGGCAGTACTTAGCATAAAAATTCAAAATTGGCTGGAGCAGGTAAGCATTTATATATGTGAGGAAAAGTAGCTTTGGTGGATATAGATTAATGATCACAAAATGAAATGTTACAATGTAATAATGATTTAACATGCACATAGTCCTTCTAGGAAATTTAGAAGTACAATGCCGACAAAGATGAAGGAAGGCAATGAGTGATGCAACTGCAAAAACCACATGGTTCCATTTATGGACTACTATGTACATATGGAATATGTTCATACCCATGATTGAACATACAACATGTTTTTCCTCGATCATGAAAGATTTGAAGATGGAGGGAAGGGAGATGGAAGCATAAAATAAAGAGAGACACTCTGCAGCTTTTTTTGCTTTACTATATGGGTTTTGTCGTACTTTTATTAGCTAGAGTCATTCTTTTTATTTAAAGTACATTGGTGGTAAGGAGAAGAACTTCCTTGTATGTAAAAGTTTTTTTAGGGGGTTTCTATGGATAAGTTGGTGATAGCACAAACCGAATTTTCAGTCTCGAGTATTATGCAGTCTCATATTTTTGAACTATTTCTATAAATCCTTATCGCCGTACGCGTGTGGTATCATCTAGTTAACTAAACAATAAATTGTAGAAAGTTGCATGCGGGAAGTAAATAATATAGCTTATGGTTAGCTCATGTTATCAACTATCAAGGACCATTTCGCGGTGGAGTGGTGGACGACCCCCTCCCCCCCCCCCCCCCCCCCCCCCCCCCCCCCCCCCACGTTATCAAATCGAGCATGATCGATGATGCAACTCATAGGAGATTATTGATAAATTGAGAAATATAGAAATTTGTTCTGTTTCATGTACATGCATCTCAAGATTTGTAGGACTAACAATTAGGCTAATGAAATGTACACTGTGTGAAACAAAACCAGATCACATGAGTTGGAGTATGCTTCGTTGAGCCATCGTGTTCTTTAATTACTCCCACCATCGTTAGCACATGTCATTCTAGCTTTTAATATTTACATCTAAACGTGTCACAATCTTCGACCTTAAGCCTTTCGAATCCAGGATGTTGTTTCTTATGGGCCTTTTGAACTGCCCAGGATTGAGAACAGTTTGCAACCCGAGACATGTAGAAGTGATCAATGCAAGCATACGCCGACAAGTGAACTACATTCTTGTCGCAACGTGCAGCAGAGTAGTCTGGGATGTCCTTCCCGTTGAACTGTTTCTCTGAATGCCCCTCATTCCTAAGGCATGATCATACCATGTTTGAACGTCCAACATGTTTTTCCTCGATCAAAGATTTGAAGGTGGAGTGTAGGGAGATGGAAGCATAAATTAAAGTGAGACACTCTGCATTTTTTTTTTTGCTTTACTGCCTGGGTTGTGTCGTGTGACTCGACTCAAATCTCACGCTATATGTAGAGAGGAAGAAGGTATCTTGTGTCATGATTATCTAGGGTATATGGCCATTATTTGTATTTCCATGTACATTGGTGGTAATGAGAATAACTACTTGTATAGACAAGTTGGTGATGGCACAAACCGAAATTTCAGTATCGAGTTTTATGCAGTCTCATCTTTTTGCAGGTAACTTTTTTTTCGGTAGAGTCTTTATCGTTTTTAGTGGATGGTACGGTCTAAGAAGCCCATTAGGCCCAAATACGGAAGTAGCATAGTTGGTTCAAAAGCCCACGCGGCGTTGGACAACGTAATCACCTTCGTCACCACGACCAGAGCGCCGCCGCCTCTCTTCTTTTCCCCTCCCCACCCATCTGCAGCTACAAAGCCTACAAAACCCTAACAAAAATCTCCACCCGATCGAACCCTTCCTCCCTCCCGCCGCGCCCCCACACCCCCAGTTTCCTCGATTCACCCCGTCCAGAGCAAGATGATGCCGGGGTCAGCCCCGCCGGCCGCCGGGAGCGGCATGTTCGTCCCGACACACACGGCGGGCACGGTGCTCTGCTGCATCTGCGGCGTCTCCATGCAGCCCAACCCGGCCAACATGTGCGCGCGCTGCCTCCGGGCGCGCGTCGACATCACCGAGGGCGTCCCGCGCAACGCCGCCGTCGTCTACTGCCCCGACTGCTTCTCCTACCTCCAGCCCCCGCGCTCCTGGATCAAGGCCGGCCCGGAGTCCCCCGAGCTCATGCAGATCCTCCTCCGCCGCATCAAGCACCCGCTCGCCCGCCTCCGGGTCTCGCTCTCCGGCGCCGAGTTCGTCTTCTCCGAGCCCCACTCCAAGCGCCTGCGCCTCAAGCTTCGCCTCCGCCGCGAGGTCCTCAACGGCATCGTCCTCGAGCAGACCCACCCGGTCGAGTTCGTCGTCCACGACCGCCTCTGCGACTCCTGCGCCCGCGCGCAGGCCAATCCCGACCAGTGGGTCGCCGTCGTCCAGCTCCGCCAGCACGTCCCCCACCGCCGCACCTTCCTCTACCTCGAGCAGCTCCTCATCAAGCATGGCCAGGCCGCGCTCGCCATCCGCGTGGCCTCGGCACCTGGTGGCCTTGACTTCTTCTTCGGCTCGCGCTCGCACGCCGCCCGCCTCGTCGACTTCCTTGGCACCGTCGCGCCCATCCAGACCAACACCGCCAAGCAGCTCGTCTCGCATGACACCAAGAGTTTCATCTACAACTACAAGTACACTTTCTCGGTCGAGATCTGCCCCATATGCCGTGAGGACCTGATTGCCCTCAGCCCCAAGGCGTCTCGTGACCTCGGTGGGCTTGGTCCGCTGGTCCTCTGCATCAAGGTCACTAATGCCCTTGCTCTTCTTGACCCACTCACTCTGCGCGTGCATCATCTTGAGGAGAAGAAGTACAGGGTGTACAACTTCAAGGCAGCTCTCACTAGCAAGCAGCTCGTGCAGTACATGGTGCTTGATATTGAGCAAGAGTCGCCTGAGATCACTGTGGATGGATCTAAGTACCAGCTGGCATATGCGCAGGTCGCCCGGATGTCGGATTTTGGGAAAAATGATACAGTTTTTACAGTACGGACTCATCTTGGGCACCGGCTGAACCCTGGGGACCTTGCGCTTGGGTATGATCTCTATGGCGCCAATATGAATGATGATGATATGGACAAGGCTTTGCTACGACAGAATTTGCCTGAAGTGGTTCTGGTCAAGAAGAGCTATGAGAAGAAGCCACGCACACGCAGATGGAAGCTCAAGCGGCTGCCTGTTGAGGATGATCTTGGTAACAAGGCCAAAGGTGAAGAAGAGAAGAGGGAAAATGAGTATGACAATTTCATTCTTGACTTGGAGCGTGACCCAGAACTAAGGTTTGGGATAAATCTGTACAAGAACGATGACTACAGGTCAGAAATGGCATCCACGATTGGTGATGATGTCCCTACTATCCCAATTGAGGAGTTGATTGAGGATCTGAGCCTCGGTGATGATGAGGAGGATGAAGGGGAGGAAGACAACAGTGCACCCGCTGGTATGGTGGAATGAGCAAGGAGCATTGCTCATGACGGTTCTGGCCCACTGCAGATCATATGTCTGAACTCCGCCATTATAATCCATATAAGTTTTATTTTTCTTCACTGCTACTAGTTTTGAATGTCTGGAGGTGTTGCTTAAAAGGTGTAAGTTTTGGATTTCTTGTTGACATCGACATTGTTTGAAACCATATCTCTTTCTTGGTGTAACAGTTGTCATAAGTTGAATACATTTCCTGTTATATTCTATGTTGTTTGTGATATGCTGTTCAGTTGTCATTCTTTGGTTGTTGATAATAGAGTAAGCAAATTTGATTCGTGAAACATATATTTGTACTGTGATGTGATTAGTGTATTTTGGGGAAAAGGCGAAGGCAAAGAAGATATTGGGAACATAGCAGGTTACTGTTCAGTTCTCATAGCAGACTATACTGTTGGTAGTAAAAGAAATTCGTTCATTATGCTCTACCATCTTGTGCGTAGATTAGTTAGAAGATAGTGTTACCTGCCTATGCATAGTACTAAACTACTAATGTAAGAGACTATTAAACATATGTGAACTTGCTTAGCTATTGGTTAAGAAAATAATAATAATGTACTGTACAACTTTTGTTGTTTCACTATGTGGGATGTATTTCCAGTTACCACTCAGATATATGGTCTATATATCATAGAGGAAGGAAAAGTGTGATGTCTCGTATAAGTAGGTGGCCTTACTCATTGCACCAAACCATTTTAATGTTCCAACTTCCAAGCACAACGGCAGTAAAAAGGGTGTAGTTTCAGTGGATAGATACTACCAACTGCCTCCAGACATGCTGAAGTCTTAAAATCTCATATAGAGTAACAATTTACCAAACACACGTCTCCTTAAATAAACAAGGTTCCTTTCAAAATTTAACAAGCTTCCAGTATTTCTCACTTACTAGGTATTAAGCACTTCAAGTGTCTTAGCACTCACCAATCGCATGTAACTAGTTCATACGAGTTAAAAGATCATCCATGATTTACATGCCTGTTTATTTGCTTTTAGATTTCCATGTCGGATCAATTCATTACCGGATCATTGTAGTGTTCTTGAACTTGCAAAAATGATGATGATGGCACAGGAGTCCTGAACCATTTGGCATTTGGGAAATTTGGGTCTGTACCATTAAAAGATCACCACTTTTGGTTTATGCCATCCAAAGATCGTTCTGATGTTTTATACCATCGAAAGGTTGCAAACCATTTGATTTGTACCACTTCTGTTAACTCTCCGTTAGTGCTTACCATGCTACCCATTCATGAAAAAATTGGACAGCATGTCCCTCAACAGATCAAATTTGAGTATGCATTCAACAAAGCAATATAAACTGAAATGTTTCAGCCACACATGAAAGGACATAACAGCGAAGTAGCAAGTTGGCAAAAGACCATAGACCATCACAGCGAAGTAGCAAGTTGGCAAAAGAGACGACAGGCCATAGTTCACAGAACACAAACAGACTGCACATAGCACCATACACCAATCGACACATGCTAAGATTAGACTAACTACTCGATGATAAGCCTCCGGTTGATTCCTCCAGGCGAGATTGATGCCATTCTCCTAGTGGTCACACCAGGACTTGTTGGTGAAAGAGATGCCATCCTCCTTGTGGTCACTCCTGGGCTGGACATTACCTTAGGATCAACAACAAAACTGGGCGGCTCAACAACTTCAGTTTTGGTTTTCCTGCAAGTACAATTAAAGTTAATGAAAAAACATATTACTCACATATTAGGCATATTGCTTCGGATATTACAATACCTTTGTTGTTTTGGTTTTTTTGGACGAGGTGGTGGAAGCTCTTGTTCAAGTTCAGCTTGAGTTGCATTACAGCCCTTCTCAATATGTCCAAATTGGAAGCACCTTTTGCATTGGTATGGACCTCTTTTTCCTTGTTCTCCGCTAGCCTTAAATCTTTTCTTTCTTGGTCTACCAGCAGGCCTTTCTAGTGGTGGAGGAATCACTTCAAAAGGTGGGTCAATCTTGGGCCACTGAGATTTGTCACCCATTGGAGTGACCTCAAATTGATAAGCTAGCTTGAACCTCTGTACCGAATAGTAGTCATCCACAAAGTCCTCATTTTTAGTTGTCTGACTTTGCCAATTAAAAATATAGCATGAGTGCATGGTTTTCCAGACACCTCCCACTGCCCACAGCCGCATTCCCTTTTCGCGAGGTCAACACCATACCTCCAAGTTTTCCCTTCTTTTGTTGTACCTGAAATCTCACCTGACAATACTCCACTTTTGGTCAAATCATAGTGCAATCCTCTGCTCTTCATGTTCAACTCATGTAAGACACTTGGGAGGATATGCCCTTCCTGTTTGTTGGCTATGACCTGCCTTGTGGCTATCTTCTCCATGATTTTCTCTCTTACCGTATCCATAAGAGAATCAACTGGAAGGTCTTTCTCATCCTTAATCCAATTGTTGAAGCACTCGGAAATATTATTGTTTACATAATCGACCTTGCATTCTTTGGAGAACTTTGATCTGCTCCATACCAGGTTGTGATACTTGTTTAACCACGGACAGCTTTAGGACAAGTTTCAGCAATTTTGGCCATCATTGTATCATGCCTACGAGCTGTACATGCCCATGCGCAAGGCCACATGTACTTCAACACATCACCTTTGAACTTCTTCCTGAAATTAGCCATGAGGTGTCTAAAGCACTCCCGGTGCTCCGCATCACCTTTAAATACTTTGTTGACAGCATATGCTAATCCCTTGCAAGCATCTGTGTGGATTGTTAACCCAGGGGGAGTCCCAACTGCTCTTCTCAGATTGTCCATGAACCATGCCCAATTTGCATTTGTTTCCTTGAAAAAATGCCATATGCAACTGGATACATCCAGTTGTGTCCATCAATGGCGGTTGTGTAGCCAGTTGTCCTTTATACTTTCCTGTGAGGTGAGTGGAATCAACACCAAGATATGGTCTGCACCCAGACAAAAACCCATCAACACAAGCTTTAATACACACAAACATTCTTGAAAAGTGCATTTTCCATTGACCTTCTTGCAATCTATCTCCACAATGCTTCCTGGGCACGATTCTTCTAGTGCTGCTTTGAATCTCCATAGCATTGTGAAACTCTCCTCCCAAGTACCATGAAGAGCATTCATTGCTGTCTTCTTCGCAGTCCACACTTTCCAATAGGTCAATTCAATGTTATATTGCTTCTCCAATCTTTTCTGTAACTTCTTTGCACTAAGAGTAGGATCCTCCTTCATAATATCTTTCACTCGCTGAGATAGCCAACTTGTGCTAGCTTCTCGCCCCTTGTTTCCATTAGAACAAGTGTGCATGTCTAAACTTGAGAGATTAACCACCTAAACATACACAACAGAACCATTAGAACAATTCTATCTCATTGTATTTAGATCCTCCACCCGCATTAGAAAATACAAGAAAATATGCAATACTTAGAAAATACAAAGAAGGCAAGAAAATAACCTGAAAGTGTTGCAACCGTGAAGTTTTTTTGCATAAATTCTCCACCCGCATTCATCATCTGCGCACCTTGCCCTGTACCTTTCGGTGTCACTATGTTCAATCCTACTCTGAAACTCATTTTTTTTGCATATGTCCTGATAGTTTCGACAAACTCAGCCTTGTCTACAAATGTATCTCCCTCCTTAATAACTGGATTCTCTTTGTCATATGTTGTGTGAGGCACAAGAAAATCATCGACCAAAGCAGCCTCGTCACTAGGAACAGCTTCAGTATCAAAGTCTGGCATAGGCCTTGGCCTCTTTGTTCTGCACCTCCACTTCGACACTCTTTATTGGTTGTACATTATCATCGTCAACATTTTTGAAGTATCTCCACTCTTCATCTGCCCCAGCTGGCTCATCTCCATCGGGATCGCAGCCAACAGTCATAAAGTGTTCCTTTTCCTCCTCTTCAGCCCTTGGTGGCCCTGCAATTGTTTCCCCAAATTCCGGCAATTCCCTCCACTCTAACCCCATATCAACATCTGCAGCATTATGCACCTCTTGGCCCATTACTTCTGCTACGGCTGGCATCTCCTTGCACTCTACATTAGGAGCAGCATCCTTCTGCTTGCGCACAACATTAGCAACATCAGGCTCCTCCGTCTCCTCAAGTCTACCCACTATCATCATCAACTTCAACACTTTACAAGACCTTAGCAGGTCAAGAAGCTGTGCATCTGAACCCAATTTGCATTTCATAGCACCCCCTTCAATAACCCAGAAGTTTGCCTTTTGGTAGCTGCCCCATTGAAAATATTGAGCAATATTTTTCTCTAGATCAGTGAGTGCATATTCTTCTAAATCAACATCCCAGCTCACAGTCCTGCCCTTGCTGTATATTTTCTTGCCATCTACAACTGTGAAATAAGCATTGACAAGAATCTCTAATCGACAGACAGATTTTTGCTCGATCCTGTAAGCCACGAACACATGGAACAGAGAACAAACACAACGACCTCATCACCACAAAGGTCCTCATTTATTCTCTTCAGCACATGCTAACACAAAGAAAAGAATATGTACAGAATCTTACCCAGCTTGAACATCAAGAGGATCCATCCGAGCAAGAAGACGCGGTGGCCGCCGGGCGTCGGGGACGAGCAAGAGAGGACCACGGGGAGACTAGGCGTCGGGGAGTCGCGCAGAGGCCGTACAAAGTGCGGCGAGGTCGCAGACGGCGCGGGCTAGGGTTTCCGGCGACTGGCTGTGCCCCTCCTCTCCATGCCTGTGGGAGCTGGTTTCGCCCGGGATGGAGGCGCGCTACCGCCGAGATCCTCCGCCGGGCTCTTGGGAGTCAGTGGTCGCCGCCGGTGAGGTGTATGCGGTGGTCGCTGCTCTCTCTGTACTCTGTGTTCTCTACTTCGTACGAGTTGTGGAGAAGAAGGCTCAGGTAGATAGGTTCAGGGGTAAATCCGGAAATTGTTAAATTCTTTAACCGGCAAAAAAAAAAGAAACTCTAACGGAAGATGACGGATTGGCAAAATCCAATAACGTGCCATTCTTTCGATGGTATAAAACATCAGAACGATCTTTGGATGGCATAAACCAAAAGTGGTGATCTTTTAATGGTACAGACCCAAATTTCCCTTGGCATTTTGACCCCTCTTTCACCAAGTTCTCTCGGAAACAAACTAAGTTATATGCACATCATACCAGCGGTTGAAGGCAGCACAAATGTAGCTGTGAGCTAGTGATGCTGCTGCATGACCCATCTGATTCCATTTATGTGAACAGAGAGTTCCATTCACTCAAGAGTGACATGCAGTGAGCGTTTTGGAAGAAAAGAAGGCTTCATATACAGAGTCTGCTTGTCTCAAAAGAAGATCGCCATCTATTTGTGCTGGATGGTGACTAAAGCATGCTCTTGAAACAAAGCCAGTTTTCAGTGGCTTTGTTTGTAAATCTCGTCTTTACTCTCGTAAACAGATGAACCTGATTTTCTTTACTGTTATAAGTATCATAAAACAAAGTTGTGTGGTTAAAAATTGAATTGATTTACACCCTGAAACAAGTATTTTTCACATAGTTGGGTACTATGACACCACAAGTGTTTGAACAATAGATGCAACGTATGAATAAATAAATTCCATAGCATCGTCTGAGAGTTTATCTAGTCATGAACTGAATTTTTTTAGGTCCTGACTAGTGTTATAGAGTTAATCCTGCTATACCTCTTTCTTTTCTTGTTTAAGGCTTGCGGCTATTGCCTGTTAGGCATCACCTCATATCCTGAATCCTGTCTCTCTTGTAAGTTGTACTCCCTCCGTTCCAAATTAATTGACTTCCATTTGTCCACATGTGCATGTTTGGATGTAACATGTCTAGATACATCCATGTTTAGACAAATGGAAGTCAATTAATTTGGAACGGAAGGAGTAATATAGAGTAGATGCAATATTGGTATAGTGAGACATTTATTTGTATCGTGATGCGTAAGTGGATATCTACCAGGGATCACCTGAAATTTGTCACAGGTGACTATCGGAAGTTCCTTGATGAGTTAGAGCGAGACCAAGAACTAAGGTTTGGGATAAATCTGTACAAGAACAAGGACTTAGGAATGAGCAATCATGTCTACTTAGATCATTGCTAATGGTGCACATGGTTTCTGGCCCCACTGCAGATCGAGCATTGCTCATGGTGGTTCTAGCCCACTGTGGATCACTACTAGCTATCGATGTTTGAGTCGTTGCTTAAAAGGTCTAAGATTTGGATTTTTCTGTTTGCTGCTATCGACATTGTTTGAAACCATCTCTCTTCTCTGAGTTAACAATTGTGATAAGTTAAATACATTTCCTGCCAATTCTATGTTCTTTGATATGGTGTTCAGTTTTGATTCTTTAGTCGTTCAAAACAACAAAGTAATCCAACATGTGGTTCCTGAGCATATATTCGTACTGTGATGTGTGTGGATCTTGGGAAAAAATCCATAGGTGACAAAGATATTGGGAGCAAGGCAAATGTTGCCTGTTTGTAGTAAAAAAATCGTTAGTTATGCTCTCCCTTTTGTTTTTGTTGGGGACTAAGCAGCCGGTACTGATTCAAAAGGGTTCTGCATAGTGCCAAACCATAGGTGAGCAGATCGCGCCTACAATGCACTGGCTACCACAAAGGTACAGGTTACGTGATGCCAGCAGATACCAACTTGAATCTCAGCAGATTGTGCCGTTACCCGTTATTCACATTTTTCTTCACTCGTGGTTACGTGATCAACTTTTGTAGTAGAGTTCCCTCCAGAAGTTGGCGGCTTGTTTTCCCAATGCCTCTCAGCCCTAAGGCAGAGCCGTGAATAGCAGTCACAGCTGCTGTTCATTTCTCAAAGAGCTGAGAAGCCTTGATGAATAAAGATGCAAACAGAAGGAAAATAATAATCTACCGCTGACGGATTGTTTTTTCCAGTGCCGCTAATCCCAAGGCACAACATACCATTAGGGCAATTGCTCAAGGTTTTTTATCACTCAAAGTGTTAAGCTTTGGTAACTACAGATGCAAA